>RJWM01009851.1:0-66177 GCA_004363535.1 Dasyprocta punctata | reverse complement strand
GCGCTTGCCAGGGCAGGCGCTTAAGCCGCTAAGCCAAACTCCCCAGCCCTGGTTTTTTGAGGCAGGGTCGCACTATGTAGCTCAGGCCGGCCTTGCGCTCGCGTTGTAGCCCAAGCCGGCCTCGAACTCACAACGCTCCACCTACCTCAGCCTCCCGAGTGCTGGGATTAAAGGCGTGCGCCACCACGCCCGGCTTTATATATCTAAGTTCTTACTTCCTAAAATTTTTATTTCATCATTTGACATGAAATTTCCTGAGTTATCTTCTATGCCATCTTTGGCCAATGTAAATTTATCAGCAACCAAGGACAATTATATGAACAAGCCCAGCAAAGCACAGTGGCTGCCAGCTTTTCTGAAGTACTGGTGAGTGGAAGCAGCTTCTTGCGGGCCAGTTCAGATAGCACACTTTACCGCCAACAGGGCATGGCATTTTTCCTGAGTGATTACTATCCTCTCATTTTTCTCTCATGCTAAAGCCAGAAACCCTAAGGCCAGTTTGTAATACAGTCTGGAGATCAAAAATAAGATGGGGCACAGGGAGACATGTTTTTAGATTATTCAGAGAATTTTCCTGTCATATCATTTAAATGAGTTTCCTAATATTAGCAATAAAATTTTTCATTTTGATTTCAGAATTTGGCATCAAGAACACTAAATCTTTTTCGTATTTACTCAGCATTTGAAATTGTACATTTAGCACTGTTTCATAATGCCAAGCTGATCCTATAGATGAAGTACCCAATGAGACACTAATGAGATGCTGTTGGCCTGCCAATTCTGTCAGAACAGAATTCAGGCTACAGGGCACCCATCCAAAGAGTTTTGTTCTCAGGCTTATAACTGTGTACTCTCATAAACACACAGAGTCTTGAATTGAGACTTGAACTTAAGTCCACTGTCTGCATTCAAGAACCCTACCTACCCCAGCGTAGGACCAGAGCAGGTAAATGGGACAAGGACTTTCAATTCTTCTTTCCATGCAAACCTAGTACCTCCTTTCATCTTCAATCCATGGACACAGCTCAACAGGTGAGTCAGAGGAGAGGGCAGGTAAAAGGGTACTGCATGCATGTATTTTGCATTTTTGCTTCCGTTTGACAATAATGAATTCAGGACTTGCCATTACCAAGTCCTTCTAATTACCTCTATCCATCTCTCCTTCTTTGTATCCCTACTACTCTGGGTATTTCAGCTTGGTGAAGGCCTCCTCTGCACAACTGCTCACTTTGTTCACCCCCCCACTTCAATTCATTCTATGAGATCTGCCATAAATTAGTAAGATACCAGAATTCTTACTGAGGAATGAGGAAGGAGAAAACTGGAAGGAAGCCTTGAGGTCTCAGCATATGGCTCCACTCTAGGTTTTATGTTAATTTAATACTTAAACAGCTAATGACAAAATACCACAAAGCAAGGGAGGATTTAGGCCATAAAATCATTTTACAAAAATAAAACTAAATGTTTTACAGTATTTCTAATACAAGTTGAGTGGTAATATGCAAAAAGTTCTGAACTATGGAGCTTTTTAGATTAGGAACACTCTATTTGGAAAGTCTATACAAACATGCAAAATTTGAAAAACTCTGAAATCTGAATTACTGCCCAAGCATTTTATATGTGTTACTCAATCTGTATGCTCTCTTTTAACTGAGACTACCCTGAGGCCTGTGTCGCTACAAAATGAATATGAATTCCCTAATGGTATATTTTTTAAAAAGTTTTCAGTTCTTGGCGATCTCAGAACTAGATGCCCAGTCTTTATCACTATGCAGAAAACATACGATCACTTGAAACTGCATATTAAACTTCATTAAACAAGGATATTACACAATAAGATATAAATAGAATATTTTAAATCCTGAAATGCTCAAAGGGAATTCACTCTCAGTTTTAAAACAGTACTTCGAAACATTTTATTTCCGAAGTTCTCTAGTCTAGACATACCTGAGAATCTATATATTGTTGAAAAATGGAAGAAAATGTATTCAAAGTCACTGGTAATTGGACTTCTGGTTGCAAACTGGATGCATATTTGGATATTCATCTTCAAATACAAAAGAACTGTTCTACTATCTGCAGAGCATCAGTAGGCCAAGCTACACATTCCAAATATCATGATGAGCTCTTGATTATCTCTGCATCCTCTAGGTGCCCAGCACAATGGCTTAATATATATATTGTTAGGGAAATAAACTCAAGGAGGAGCTTCCCAGGTAAAAAAATCTACAACTTGTCCATCACCCTGTTATTCAAAGAACTATCCCCTACTAGTCAAACAGCAGTGATTAATTTGCATAATAACATGTCAGCATCAGTAGTGTTTATCTAGGCAACATCACTGACATTTTAATTAAATTGTCCTTTGGAACAAAGTCATTAACCTAATTAAAAAGCACAAGGAGGGATAAGCTTCAGTGATGCTTTCTTAGGGACAAAGTATTACATTACATATTAGTAAAGTGACCCAATCACTAGGGGATTTTTGTCTTCAGGTTCAAGTCTACTTAATAACAATTAAAACAAATTTCCATCAATCATCAGGTTTTATCTCTGTTTTGATTCTCCCTTTGGCCTAACCCTGAGGCTTGAAAAATGCTCTGAAATAAGCAAATCAGTTTAATCTCATGACTAGTGTTTTACTTCCTGCATTTAACTTGTGACTCTGAACAAAGCAAGTCTATCTCTGGTCTCAAACAGTCTGTGATAGTTATGGTCCAAGGAACCCAAAACTCAGTTGTCAGAGAGTGGTAGGGAGTTCTTTATCTGGTTAAAGATACTAGTTAAGGAGAAGAAAAGAGAAGCAGTGGTACTTTTTTCCCCCTGTTCTGTCAGTCATCTCTCAGCCGCATGTTCTGTTCACCTGCTGTCATACCCAGTACTACCAGGATTGCTCTAAGAAGATAAGGTCTATAAAATATTTTGAAATTTTTGATGAAAAGGTATTGCTGCCAATGAAAACATGAATTATTTTTACACCACACCATTGAGAAGGTGAACACATTTTCCTTAGGTATTAGTCACGAAGTGATGCTTTACCAATCTGAAGATAAAAGCCATATTGAAATAAAATTTTAGAATGGGAAGTGCAAAACTGCTAGAAAGGCAAAATTATAGCTTAATAGAAAATTGTTCGTTTCTTCAGCATTCGAGTTTTTTGCTACAAATGTCAGAGCACTGTTTTTAACAGGACATAAGTAGACTGAATAACAGAAAAAAACTATAAAAGGTAAAGGTCAAAGACAGCCCCACCTGCAGCTCAACACCCCTCCCCTCCAACAGGCAGCTGAATGCGCTCCCACTGTGCCTCCAATTCACCAAACTAGAAAAGCAGAGCTAGTGAGTGCCTATGGAAGCCTCTCCATAATTTTCTTTCCTCTGTTTCTTTTTTAGGGGGTGGGGGTTGGAGGGGTGGGGGGAGGCTATAGAATAAGTTAAGCATTTATTTCCAATTTTTTATTAGTATATAATGATTATATTCCTCATGGGGAGTTGGCACATGCACACGGGTCTACAGATATTTCCCTGTGCCTCCCACAAAACTGAAAACAGAGAAGGATTACCAATTCTCTTTCCCTTTGTTCAAAAGACTGAGTAGTGACCATGTTCTGAGACCAGACTTCACAGTGAAGAGCCTGCTTAAGCAATTACTGGTAGAAAGCTGCTTCTAAGGCAGATCATATTTTTGTTTTTGCCTTTTTATATTTTTAAGGCAAAATCTACCTAGCTGTAGGAGGTTCTGAGATATAAGGATAACCAATACTACAACTAAACATTTCTGCATAATATGTACTTTTTAATTACACATGAAATCCTCTAGATCAAATGTGTATCTAATGTTATTTGGAGGCTAAGAAGAAAAGAAGTCAAACAAATGGCAAGAGCTAACAGTGACTGGGAAGGACAAAGTGAATATAACTGACATGTAACTTACTGCCAGGAACAATTTGTCAACTTGTTAACAAAGGAGTCTGAAGATATTGTTCAAGAAAGTTCATTGGGGTATAATTTTCTTAGTAATAACTAGCTTCATGTAAATAAAAAGCCTCAAGGCAGTAACAGTTAAGTAATTTTTGTTAGAACAACCACTGGGATATGACTGTAACAGTCATTTTACTGGGTCTTTGCCTTAGAGTTGAGTATGTAAAAATTCAGTTTTAGATACACTGGGTCCAGTAACTTTAGGAAATAAAAAAAGTGCTACTCTTGATATATTTGTGGCTGCACAGCTGAAATTTTGTAATCTACTTGTAGACCCCATAGAACTCACATTCTCTAGAATTTCCTTTTTTCCTTCTTCCCTGAAAAAAAACTGTAATTTTCTAAATTTAAACCAAAGCATGTGGCATTTTGTCAGGTGTCCAATAAGCAGTTAGCCTTAGTGAATCTTGATGTACTCATATGTTTGTAGCAGTCAAGCCATATTTGCATGAAAAGACATGCAACAAGAATTAACTTAGGCCAGGAGTTTGGCTCAGTGGCTTAAGTGCCTGTCTGGCAGGTGCAAGGCTGTGAGTTCCATCCCCTGGTGCCACAAAAAAAAAAAAAAAAAAAAAGAATTAACGTAGTGTAAGAAAGAGTAGCCACTCTTTCTTAAAAAAAAAAAAAAAAATCCTGAAAAATATTTTATAATCCTTACAGTAATGAAATGCCTTGAAAAGAGAATCTACATGTGCCTACCAGGAAAAAAAGTATTTCCAATAAAGTTTTGTTAAAAAAATAAATGAATCTTACTTTGCAGCAGTCTTAGTGATCTCATCAGTCAACATGTCTCTAACCCTGCAATAAAGACAGAAAACAGGACTCTATATTAGAGTATGAACTTCATCTTTTCTTTTATTCATCAGTTAATAACAATGACTTTAGCAGTTAAAACTAAGTATATAGAACTTTCACGCAAGAGGAAAAATTATAATTAGGTCTTTTCCTTCATAGAGAGCTTCATGCAATTCCCTGGGCTGAGTCCTGGAGACAGGGAAGCAGGTGAACACAACTGAAGTGGGAAGTACAGGCAGCATGGTGATGGTGACCCCTCAAACTGAGTGGAGAGGACACACCTCTGGTGGCTTCTCCTTTCTCTGCTCTTTGCCATATGAGGATACAATGAGTAAACAGGTATCTGCATCCAGGACGTGGTCCCCCTTGAGACACCAGATATGCTGGCTCCTTGTTCTTTGATTCTTAGGCTCCAGCATAAAAATGAAATATATGTTGTTTAAACTGCCCAAGCTATAGTATTTCTAATATGGCATCTAAAATTGACTATGATATTCTCAATCTCTTTTCTGTACAAAGCTCATCAAAACATCAATTTACTATTTCCAACCTATACATGTGGTATATTATTATCAAACTTCAGTTACACAATCATACAAAAGCCAAAAGAAAATAATGATACTTGTGGGTTGAAAGGAAGGTATGGCTTAGTTAAAATAGTCACAGAATAATTTTTTCCCAATGTAAAAGACTACAGGTAAAATGAAAAACAACCACTGGCAATCAAATTCACGTATTTTAAAGGATCATTTAAAAACTTTCCCACTCTTGTTACACTTCCTACAGCACTGATCACTACTTTCCTACATGCTTTATTGATGATTCCCTCTTCATCTTTCTCACTTATAAAGGCTGAAGTGGTTCAGGGCTGAATTATCTAAAACTTCTCTTTTTAACTCACTACCTAGGTAATCTGTTATGACTTCTATCCAAATGTCCCACAAAGCCTCATGTGCTCATAGGTGGGGCTTTTCAGAGGTGGCTGGATCTAGGATGTGTGAATGTGGATTCTGTGTGTGATACTAGGATTAAGGGTGTGTGGCACTAAATTAGTCCACTGATTGGAATTAGCAAAGTCCTGGGTGTGGATAATGGAAACCTCACTCTGGGTGTGGGTGACACCAGTCAATAGGTTGATAGCCTGGATGGGATACCAAGGGAGAAAGGGAAGGCAGCCATGCTGCTGCTATTTGCTGCTTTGTCGTCTCCTGCCTGTTTGTCATGGTCCATTTCTCCTCTGCGATGCTCCTCTGACATATCACCCTGCCTTGGGAGTCAGCCAGCTAGAGACTGAAGTCTTTACAAACCGTGAGCTAAAACAAACCTTTCCTCCTTTAACTTTGAGTGTCCAGTATTTTGTCTCAGCAACAAGAAAAGTAAGTAAGATATGATCTCATCCAGAATAATCACTTTAAACACCACCAATATGCTGATGATTCCCAGACTTAGATCTCTGGCCTGACCTCTTCTCAGAACTCTAGGTTGGGTGAACAACCTAGATGATATCTCTAATTGGAGGTATCAATGGCATCTTAGCTCTAACAAGTCTGAAATCTGACTCCTCTCCTATGCAGACTTGCTTTTCTACTGTGTTCTCTACCTTCATAAACAGGAACTTTATACTTTAAGTCAGAGTCAAAAATCTTAAAGAGTTATATTTAACTTACTCTCACATTTTTCATTTAAATTATTAGCACATCAAATTTACGGAGTCTGTCTTCAAAATAGACTCAATTTACTTCTTACTATTTCTACCTGTAAGACCTTAGTCCCAAACTTGTATCTTTTGCCTAAATTGCTGCCATGAACACCTAATCATATCTCCCAGGATATATTTTCACCATAGGAGCTAGAACGATCCTTCTAAATTATGAGTCACATCCTCTGGTTCAGATTCTCCAATGTTTCTCTATCTCACAGTAAACATCCTTTACATACAGAGGCCATCCATAGTCTGGTCTCCTGGACTTTTCTGCTTTCATGCCCTTCTACTTCTTGTTTGCTCTTTTCATGCCACACTGGCTCCTCCAGATGGAATCCCAGGGCCTTTGGATTTGCTGTTCCCTCCTCCGGGAATGCTCTTCTGCAGCTATTAGCCCGGCCCACTCCACCACTCTTTTCAGACTCATTTTCAGACCATATTCATTAGAGGCTCTCCCTGAGCTCCCTATAGAAAATACAATACCACCTGTTCCCAAAATCACCTCAGTCCCATTCACACTGTACTCCCTTCAACCTATTTTTTTCTCCCACTAAGCAAAACCCAATCATATTTCCTTTTTTTATTTGCTTATTATGCATTTCTTCTCAATAGATTATAGCTTTGGAAGAACAAAGACTTTGTTCACTGCTCTTACGCTGTTCTCATAACAATGTATGGCATATCAGACACTTAAAAAATATTTTAAAATAATAAAGAGATGTCTTTATTTGGATTTGGGACTGTGTTCCAATTAATGACACTGTTGAAGGGATCACTTCAAAAATAGTTCATCAGTTATTGCAAGTTAACTTGTGAATTTTCTATTCTATGTTAATGTTTAAAACCTTCTAGGGACCTAACTCCTTTACAGTCACATACACAAATAGCCCAGGAGTTTCATTAGGGACTTATATCCATGGTTCTCTCTATATTTTGGAAAATGTACCAAATATACCACGCTCAACAAATTATCACTTTCAGAAAAGCAAATTAAAACTAGATGCAAAACACCAGGTCAGATCAAAACCCGAATTTTTAATCTCTTAATTTTAAATCCAATATCAGAATGTTTTTAACTGCATCTTAAAAATAAATCTAGAAAATCTAGAAAATGTGACTCAGAATAAATTAAACAAGGGCTGGGGATTTGGCTCAGTGGCAAAGTGCCTGCTTGGCAAGCGCAAGGTCGAGTTTTATTCCTGGTACCCCCCCCAAAAAAAAGAATGAATAAACTAAACACAGAGAGTGCTTTTCTATATGTCAAGTATAGATCTGTAGGATAAAGCAATCTGTGGCTACAGACAAAGCTATTTAAGTTCTGGGAACCTTACTTAAACTTATGTGGCTGCAACATTAATCTGACAACGTATTCTTCCCAATCTACATAACAATTTGTTATTTTTACTTCTATTTTTAAAAATTTAGTTTATTTTGTATCTTATATTTTACTTGTTTAGATACTTGGAATTGAACCAAGGGCTTCTGTAAGGGCTCCTGTGTCTCTTGTCCTTTTTATATTAAGACAGGGTCCAAAGTGCTAGGATTGCAGGTGTGCATCACTGTGTTCACTTTTTAATGTACCAGCCCTAATATATTTCTAGATCACATAGTGGTGATTCCCCATTGAGTGTCTAGCAAAGACATCAATAGCCTACATGGCAAAATTGCTCTTAATAATGAAGACATCTTGAGGAAGGGGAGGTTAGAGGAGAGGACTTCTTGGCTGATGTGAGGTACCATAGTACTGAGAGGGAGAAAAAAAATTTTTGGTTGTTGTTCAAAAGTATATAAAATAATCAGTGACAAGGGACAAGCGGAGGGAAAACAAACTGTTTCCACACTGCATTAGGATAAAAATATATGGCTGTGTACATTCATCCCTTGTATCTGTGAAGTTCTGCATCCATGGATTTAACCAATTATAAATTTAAAATATTCAGAAAAAAAACTACCTGTGTCAAACATGCAGACTTTTTTTTTCTTGCCAGTATTCCTTAAACAACACAGTATAACAACTATATACATAGCAATTACATTGTAGAAGGTATCATTAATAATGTACAGATGCAGCCAGGTGTGGTGGCACGCGCCTTTAATCACAGCACTCGGGAGGCTGAGGTAGGAAGAGTGTTGTGAGTTCGAGGTCGGCTTGGGCTACAACGTGAGCACAAGGCCAGCCTGAGCTACATAGTGCAACCTTGTCTCAAAAAACTAGGGCCGGGAGTTTGGCTCAGTGGCTTAAGCACCTGCCTGGCAGGTGCAAGGTTGTGAGTTCGATCCCTGGTGCCACAGAACAAAACAAAACAAAAATGTACAGATGATTCAATGTATAAAAGAGGATATTCATGATTACATGCAAATACTATGCCATTTTATATAAGGCACTTGAGCATCCATGGATTTTGGTACTGACAATGGATCCTGAAACCAACTCAAATAAAGCTCTCCCTATTGTACCTAGGAGTCTGAAAATACAACTACCAGGTCTCCCATTGTTTTCCAATTTGGGTTCATATAGAAGGTGAACTTCCAGTGCTAAGGCCTTCACAGTCATCACCATTCCCACCCCTCTATCCCCATAGCTCACTTCCCACAACAAATGATGAGCAGCAGAATGGCAGCCCCTTACCACAGCCAGGCTGCACTTTTTTTATATTGCACCTCCTCAGGTCCTTCTTTTCCATGTTTTAACTGCAGCTCCAGCTCTCCTATTCGTCCCTGAAAAAACAAACATAAATCAGCATGCAAACTTGGTGGCTGAAATGATTTTAAACTTTCTTTGGGATATACAGATCCTTTCCCAGTGGCCCTATGTGCTTCTGATGAGATATTAGACTCTGAAAGATGACACATAAGGAGAAATAGTCACATCACTGCTCAGGTGTTTCTACACTCAGTGAAGGTACATCCTGAAGAGAATGTATGTCTGGCAAGTTTAGCGCAGAGAACTTCATTTTGGCATAGCTATTAAGGCAGATTTGAATTTCTTAAGTCCCACTTTAAAAGTCCTCTAGATGGTAGTGATCTGCCTTTGTCAGCAACTGATAATGTTAGCTGACACTATACCATGATCTAGGTCTGCACAGAGTATTATAACAGAATAGCAAAAAATCAGTTGGATAAGAATCTTAACACTTAGGATGCAGATAATACGCAACTCAAGTTATGCACCAACAGCTCCATGTTACATTTCTATTTCTTCAGTGAACTTATAAAACTAGACACCACAGTTCTCAACTGCTACCATGTAACAAAAATATAGCTAATATTGTTCCTTTAAGACCAAAGTCTTCAAATATTTATTATCCTTTTCATATTTTTACACTCAGGATTATTATGATCAGATACTTACTCCTTTACTCCATCAAGGGAATAAGAAAAGAATTAAGGTGTGTTCTGTGCATGTACCAACTCTCCATGAGGAATGCAAACATTATGCACAGCAAACATGTATAGCACTAACAAAAATTTTTAAATGCAATTAAAATGTTTGTTGATGGCCTCTAAATGGGATCAGAACTCACACTCAGGATTACTGTGTAATACCTGACCATCTTCAGACATGGTCGTATTGGATTATATTCTCATGAGCAGTGAGTTCTGTTTACTTCATATCTTCACCAACATTTGCAATTGTGAGGCTTTTAATTTTTACAATTCTGGTGGATGTGGTACTCACAATGGTTTTGATTTTATTTCACTGTTTACCAATGATATTGAGCATCTGTTCATGTGTTTATTCAGTATTTGGACTTCCTATTTCTGTGCATTTTTCTAATAGTTGTTGTTTTCTTATTGATTAGTTTTAAGGTCTATTCTACAGAAGAAAGGTATATACATCTCTCCCTCTGCTCTAGGGAGAAAAAGCATTACAGCTTGAAAGGTTAGGAATATAGGCTCTGGAACCAGACCTTGGTGTAATGCCATTTCCATTTACTTACTATAAATCTGGTCAAGTTACTCCTCACTAAGCTTCAGTTTCCTCTGAAACTGTACCCTGTAACTCCCAGTTACATCACAGTATCAGAGCATCACATTAAATACTGTGGGAAAACGGTGAAAGTGTCCCTTAGCACAGTGACAGATAACAAATAATAGCTACCATTATTAATTTGTTATCAGTAAGAAAATATCCCCACCTCCTTTTCTTATCTACTTATTAAGTCAGTTTTCATAAACATCTAAATTCCATCTGAAATAAGTCATGGCTTTAATCTGCATAATCTCATGGAGTAAAAATTGTATCTAGAATAGAATATGTGTTTCCCTTATATATTTTCACTAATGAGCCTGGGAGCTCATTGAAAGCAAGGACTGTTTTACCATCTATATAAGTCCCTGTATTTAGCATATCTTTTGGCATGCAATGCTTGGGACTCACCAGTTCAAGCACTCTGGTATTTGATGGATACCTTAAGCACATCCTTCATAGTTTGTTTATTTCAATAATAACTATTCCCATCACCACAGTTCATAAAATCCTGGCCCTTTTATTTTCTCCTCTTTCTCTTGGAAGAAAGTATCAGAGGTGACCAAATATAGATATCTATATTAATATTTAATAATTATACTGGCATCCCAGGAGGGCAGTTTGTTAATTATGCTGCTTAAATTATAATTCTTTACTCCTGAAACATTTATCTTCCATAATGATTTTCCAAGAAAGATAAGGGACAGAAAACTCAAAGGTTAAAATCCGTTTACAAGTAAACAAAATACAAGAAACCTAGAGTATGTGCAGTTTCATAAGAAGGCCCACTTTTCTAATTTCTTCTGTATTCATAAACCAATACAACCATTCTATTGTGACTAAGTTAATGTATTTTTCTCTGAATTTCTGTCCCTCCCAATCCCATCCTGCAGAATGTTTCCCTGACCCCTCTCACCACGACCATGTTAGGCTAATTATCCAATGCACTCTATTCTCCCACTATTGGTCCACTGGGAACACAGAGCCAGTGTCTCTCTACCTGGTCACTTCTGCTTCAGCCTAAGGTGGTAAAACAATGAGAGAAGAGAAAAGGCTAAAATGATCAACAGAATTGAGGTCTTTGGATTGTGTGCAAATTCCAATTATTAATCTATTCATCTTTCTTAATTTCTATCTCTAATCTATACAACCAAGAACTTGCTGACTACAGTGTGCAATCTCACCTAGTTCACTAAATATTAAAAACAATACAAATTAGGAATATAGATCAATGGTAGGCATGTGTGAGATTTTGAATTCAATTGCCAGCACTAAATTAATAATAATTTTTAAAAACTTTCAAATAGTCAGAGACTAATTAATTAGGGTTCTCAATTTCTGCCCTAGCTTTGATTTTAGGTTAGTTGGCAGCTAACTAACCAACTCAAGAAACAAGTGCCTACTGTCTACCTGCTTTTGTATCTTTTCTGTTCCAGGTTATAGTCACAAGCTAAATAGATATTTTAGTAAAGCCTAGAGACTTCTAATTTCTTTAGCAACCTAGAAGAGCAACAAGGCTGGGCATGGTGGCGCACGCCTTTAATCCCAGCACTCAGGAGACTGAGGCAGGTGGAGTGCTGTGAGTTCGAGGCTGGCTTGGGCTACAACCTGAGCGCAAGGCTGGCCTGAGCTACATAGTGCGACTCTACCTCAAAAAACCAGGGCTGGGAGTTTGGCTCAGTGGCTTAAGCACCTGTCTGGCAGGCGCGAAGTTGTGAGTTCAATCCCCAGTGTCGCAAAAAAAAAAAAAAAAAAAAAAAAAAAAAAAAAAAAAAAAAAAAAAAAAAAAAAAAAAAAAAAAAGGAGAAGAAGAACAACAACAACAAGAACAACAAGGTAAAGAAGAGAGCTCCTTGTCAAAATGGGTTCTGAAATGTCAATTAGCTCTAATCTACATATTTCATCTTAATGAGAGAAATCCATATACCTTCCCCATGTCAAACATATGGATATGCTATAATTCAAAATCCCAAGTTTCTGTGGAAAAATTAGATAAGACTGGAAGCAGGTGTCTAAATAGAAGACTATAGTAGTTTTCAGATATCAAACTTATTCATCCTAATCAGACTCAAGAAAGTAACATAGAATGTACCTTTTAGCATGTCTCCTAGGATTGCATAAAAACACAGCTCCTCTAAATGATACTCTATTTTAATGCTATAAAATATGCCCAGCACCAGATGGAAGTAACTACAAGTCCTATGCAGTAGAAATATTCTCCAGAAATTCTTGACAGACAAGGAGCCTGACAGTTGCTCCAATTCTTCTAAGACAGCATAAAATCTAAGTATGTGCACTCATTTAAAAAAACTGCTTAGCAGTCAAAACTCATCGACATCTTCTCAAGTAACAGTGATAACCTAAAATACATTGCTGTATTTTAAAATTATAGCAACAAACTCAAACACATTGCTGTATTTTAAAATAATACCAAAGAGCATCTTGGTATAGTCTGTTCTTTCAGTTTCACTTTGTTCAGAATTGCCACAATTCTCAACGCAAATGGACTGAGAAATCCAAAGTAAAGAGATCTTAAATGATAAACAAAGATATGCACCACCATTCACAACGGTAGAAAGGTACAATAATGGACTTGCGCTACTAAAAATAATCAGCAGAGTTTTCATAGATAGTTTAGTCTTTTAAAATATTAAACTAATTTGCATTGCTTACCATTACAAATAATGATGTTCTTAGGGAAAATCATGATCCAGTGGGAAAAGTTGAGGCTCTAGAGTCAGACAAATCTGGGTTAAATTTTAGTTGTTTCATTTACTAACTGTTTGATTTTGAGACACTTGCTCTACTTTCCTAGCTATCCTGCTTTCCCATCTATAAACCCATTTTATGTGGAGTTGATAACACATATCAAATGGGTCCCAATGAAGATTAATTGGAATATTACACTAAGTGTTGGACACACACTATTTAATAGCTCCTATGCAAAAAATCATGGATTTAAAAAAATCAATTCCAAGACATGTGCAAGAATTATACCATACCCTATTTAATTTAGCCCTTCATATTCTAAGATCTAAATAAAATTCTTAGTGAGTTCTGCAGGAAAATTCTTCCCTTCTTCAGACAGTTTGCTACTTCTACCAGTGCACTGAAGATACTGTAATGAAACTGCTAGAAGATGTCAACCTCCTTTACCAGGCTGGGCACTCACTGGACTCTTATTTTCCTCTGTATCTCACACACTCAGTGTGGGGCTTGGCCAGGAAAAAATGCTCCATAAATGTCTGGTGAAGGAAAACACTGGAAAGTACCTACGAAAATGTGAATACAAGACATATGCATTTTAACTTGTGCTCTCAATTTTCTTGAGTAAAAACTGCAATTGCCTAAGGCTATGTATTAATGATGCTAAAGAAACACATAGAATCACAAGTAATTCATTCATTCACTCATTAATCTATCCAAAGCATGCTCAGTGCCCAGACACTGATAAAGATAAAAAATTAAGTAAGATAACAATGAGCAAATGGAAACGGGGGCAAAAATCAACTTTGATTACTTTAGATTACAGTGCATTTGGGGGCCCATCTAACACAGTGTTGCTCAAAGTGTGGTTTGAGCATTAAAATCACCTGGAAGCTTGTTAAACTCATAGACTCCTGGCTCACTAATCATTTCTAATGAGTCAAAATCTCTGAAGGTACCATATTTCATTGTTTCATAGTCTAAGTTCAATAAACTTTTACAGCAAGGTTTTAATTTGAGATGAGAATACCAAGGCCCATCAGTCATTCTTCCTACCCTATTCTTACTCCCCCCACCCTGTTTTAGAGGAAAGCTGTTATCTTTAATGATAACATCATAATTCCTGGGACATAAATTACTTCAGTAGCATTGGATAGTTTTCTAGCATCCTTGAGAGTGAACTTTAAACTAGAGAAAAGAATTGAGCTAGTTGGTCTATTATTACCTATTCATGTAGTCCCCAACTAACTAAAAGTTACTTCTAATTTTGAAAATTCACAAAATATACTTTATAATATTGTATTAAGTGAAGTCAAATTGAGTATTCCTTATTTATTTAGTAAGCAATAATGTTTTAGACACATATTCTGGGTGCAAGAGACAGCAAAGAAGGAAACTCTGCTGTCCTTAAAGAGCACTGAGACAGAGGCCCCAGATGACCAGCGTGACCAGCACATCGAAAAATACACAGAGCTACCGAGGAAGTGCAGAGGCACACAATCCGTTGCTGAGAGGAATGAGACACACAGGTGAATTCCCAGACAAATTAATCTGAAGAACAAGTAGAAATTATGTGGGCAAGCAGGGAATGGCAGAGTCTAAAATAACAATACAGTGTACATCCAACCAAGAGGTTAGGGAGACATGTTGACTTCAGGAAAAGAAAGAAACCGAGTGACACAGAAACGTATCTGGGAAGAGGGTTAAAAGATAAGGCTGGCGATACGGACTGGTCCAGCACTGAGGAACCTCAAGACAAAGGAAGACAATGAGTTCAGTCTGTGAGGCCCTGAAGTTGAACTGCTGTAGGACAAACAAGTGGGGACATTCAGAAGGCAGCAGGGCAGAAAAGGAAGAACTCAGGAAGGAGCTCTGGATGAGAGAAGCAAATTTGGGGGCAGGGTAAAGTTTAAGTGGTTAAGTCTCACATTCCTTTATAATTTTATTTTTTTATTTTCTGGGGTCTTTTTTGAGACAGGGTCTTGCTCTGTAATCCACGCTGGTCTTGAACTCACTACATAGCAGAGGCTGGCCCTCAACTAGCAGTAATTCTCCCGCCTCAGCCTCCTCAGTGCTGGGATTACAGGCATGTGCCACCACGCCCAGCTCACATTCCTTTAAGAGCAAATTAAATAAAATAAACAAAAAATGCATTTTTGATAGTGCTGTAACATTAAATGCGTATTTGCTGTAAAATCTGAGATAGGGAAGAAACACTCCCCACACAAAGTCAATCATCCAATGGCGTCCTTACCTGTAAAACAGCATGATAAGCGCGACCCATGTATGCGAGCCAGGCCTGGGGGAGAAAAAGCGCACGGTGCCACTCGGAAGGCTGGGTGTGAACCTGTGGGAAAAGCACACCCTCATGTTGGACTGCAGAGTATTAAAACAGAATAAAACTAAACTATGTCACCAATTCCTTCTTTCTTTTTATTTAAGTGGTTTAAATTTTAAAACAAACCAAATCAGTCCTGGATCAAAATCACAAATATTATCTTTTGGATATTTCCAGAAGAAAAGAATTTGGAGTTGTGTAAAGACAAAATAAAGCCAGCCTGGAATTTTCTAAATTAAAGCAAATACAATACTACAATAACAACAAGTTATGCATGTGAAATACAAATCCATCCTTGAAAATTAGTGGGAGACTCTGTAAAACCACTTACCAAAGTCAGGATACTGGGTGTTTTCTAACAAATCCTCCTAGTAATTTTGAATAAAAATAAATATTGCTCACATTGTAGATTTCAAATATGACAATTTTTGAAGTAATAAACTTAAATTGCTAACAGAAATACCATATTGTGTAGAAACCACAGTGGTAAGAGCATGCAAATGAGTAGAGCACACAGCAATTGTGTGTACCACTAGATAAATGCCCTTTAATCAGTGTGGGTAAACAAGAGAAAAATGATATATGCCAACACTAAAATCCTACTTCTGAATAGAGGCCCACCAAAACATCTGGTTTTCATAGTCATTTCTGTTTCTACCTATTCGTATACAGCTATCTCGCAACAAATCTTCCCAAAGTCTGCTGTTACGGAAAGATTACTCAAGAATAACATTCACAGTGCATCACGTTTCATGCTTCCTGTAATTCTTCTCATCAAAAATGCGAACAACTAAAATTTTAGCCTGTGTCCTATAGTCCTCAACTCCCCTGAAAGAGAGAAATGTACATGTAATTACACCACAATCATAGTAACTAGTGCTTAAGTACATTCTATTGCATTATAAAAATTAATTTTCTCAAGTGCCTTGTGATAGGGAAGATAACAGCCTCTCTGATAAATATAGTTAGTTCCCATGGCCTCTGGAGTGTTCTTTAATCTCAATCTTAGTGAGAGCTACTATGAAAGGTACTGTGGAAGGATGTGAGGATTATCAACCATTCCATGTGTGCAGACAGCTTTCCAGCTAGCAGGAGAAGCAGACATAGCCACAGATAGATCACGAGGCAAAAGTTTGAATGGGAATGAAGAGAACAAGTTTAGTTTTGACTGCCATTAATCATTTATCATGCAACTGCTATTTTTTTTAATTAAACACTCAAACAGTATGAAATGGAGACTATGAATTGTACTTTCAAAAATTATAAACATTGGGTCTCTCTTCTTGTTTTCTAATTAAGTATTCACTGTGCCATGTAAGGTGGTAGAAGCCTTCTCGCTATGTCCACGAAACTCTCTGAAGGAATGAACCATGGAATCCCTGCTCTTTCTCTTGCTATCCAGGAAGCAAATGATATAACACAGGCCACCTATGGAGCTGGGGAGGCATTTGTCAGTTCTTGGCCCTGCTCTGTTTCCAAAACATGGACAATCTTTTATCCAATCAATTATATTCCCTTTTCATACAAATGTTAACTATTGTTAAGCCCTATTTTAGAACCTGGATTTTTACAGAAACAAAACTCAAACATCACACACAAAACTTTTTCTTTAGAATCTGAAAATAGTTAAAAATCTTCCTGCCAAATAAAACATAGGAATCACTGCATTACTGAGAATGTCCATGGCCTCAGTAAACTGGCAAAAAAGAACATAGAATGTTTTGGGAAAACAACAGTCTCAATTGCTTCCTAAAGTTGAATTTAAAAAAGGAAAGGATTATGGAAAAATGTAAATGAGCAAATCAAATGTTCAGCTTCTGAAAACAAAGACACTCATGCCAAGAAACCTATTTTAAAGGAGGTCATAAATCAAAGGGTGAAGTTAATCCTCCTCCTGCTGCTCTGGCCACCACTGAGAGTGGACAGAGGGCACAGAACACACACTCCAGCCTAGAGGCAGCCCGAAGTCCCCATGTTCTAAGGGATTAACCCCAATCTTAGGGTTCCTTGTAGTTAGCTGTGAATAAATCTTTTTAAAAATGCACTCTCTTGCTCTTTCCCTTAATGAAGAGAGTTTAGGGAAACAGCAGAGAGTGACGCTCTTATGTTCTGGTCGTGTCAGAGGCAAAGGGTCTCCTTTGACCATTTTTAAGTTATTACAACTCATTATACAGTCACTCATACTGCCTATATTTTAGGTTAATGCTGCTCGGCTGAAAGATAAATTCAATTAGCATTTATAAAGTATGAAAATTATGCCTAATTTGCTGTATTTGTGAGATGCCTTTGAAGGAAACCCAATCAATGAAATAATTTAGAATCATGAAGTTGCAACCTACTTATTCAGCAGATGATAAAGTAGGGTCTGCAACCACTGTGTCATCAAGTTTTAATTAATGCTTGAAATTTATTTTTCTTTACACATATTCTTACAGTGATAGCTGTATGATGGACTAATGAAATGAGCAAGTAGGAGATAGGGTGTATAATGAAACATTACATGTTGCCTAAAAAAGAAGGCACATGAGGAAAATATGCAAAGGAAAGAAAGTTGCCAATAAAATATGCACTGGGATGGAAGCAAATTATAAGGTTAATTAAACCAGGTAATCAAGGTAGATCTCGAGAAGGTGAAGTCTGAACAAAAAACTTGAAGGTGATAAAGGATATATGTACTAGTGGGGTAATAAAATGGTTTAGCTGTTATGTAAAAGTTTGGTGGGTCTTCAAAACATTAACCATGGAAACACTATATGATCCAGGAACTCCACTCCTATGTAGAACAAATGAAAACAGGTATTAAAACAGAATGCTTACACAAATGTTCACAGTACCACTTTCACAATAGCCAAAAGAGAGAAACAACCTAAATGCCCATCGATGGGCAAATGATGAACAAAACACAACATATGCACACAAAAATACTATATAGCCATAACAAGAATAAAGTACTGATACATGCTATGAAGCTACATTGTAGATGAACCTCAAAAACATGCCAAAGTGAAAGAAGTCGGACACAAAACATCAAATATATTCTACATACATGAAATACCCAGAATAGGCAAATCCATCAAGACAGAAAGCAGATTAGTGATTGCTAGAGGCAAAGCAGAGGCAAGAGAGGCAAAGTGAAAGGAGTGGGGATTGAAAGTGACTATTTGGAGTTGATAAAAATCTTTTGAAAATAGAGGTGATAGCTTCACAACATTGTAAATGTACCATAATGCCAGTAAATAGCACATTTTAAATTTTAACATGGCTAATTATACACTACGTGAATGTCACCTAAATTAAAAAACAAACAAACAAACTAAGGTATGGCAAGGCCAAAAGGCAGGCACATAGCTGACCTGTGTAAGGAATGGAAAGAAGGCTGCATCAATAAAGCAGACAGCTAGCACAGAGGGCAGCGGGGAGGGAAAGGGCTTCACAGAGGACCCAAGAGTTCAGAGCCTTCTAGGTCACTCAAGACCTGATTCTGATCTTACTAAAGGAACAGCCATTTAAAGCTTTGAAAAGAATGACATAATCTAATTTATATTGTAAAAGACCCCCGACTCTGTGTTAAGAATAAGAAAAACAATGCCAGAGATGGAAAACCTACTTGAGGCTACTGCAATAACCAAAGCAAGAGATAACAGTGGCTCAGACAGAGTAGTACCAGTTACATTGTACAATACTGGATTTTGAAAATTCAGCTATGCAGTATTTCCATCCCACTCTAAATGTTAAGATGGTAACACATGTTATGGTTTTTGTTTGGATGTTCCCCCAAAGCTTCATGCAGTCTGGGGGTGCAGGTCTTTCAAAGGTGGCTAAATCTAGCATTTACGGTTGGCTCATTGTCTAGCACTGGGATTGGCAGTGTGAGTGCTACATCTGCCCAGGGTTGGGTAGCCAGCATACAAAATAAGGCAGGGAAGGAGTTGGTTGCTCTTCCCTTTTTGCTCTTGTCACCTTTGGTACCTGCTGCCACCATGAATGGCTGCCCCTCTGCCATGCCACCCTGCCTTGGAGCCAGCTGATTATGGACTGAAATCTCCACAAACTGTGAGCTAAATAAATTCCATCCTTCATTTTGGGGGTCAGGTATTTTGTCTCAGAAACAAGAGAAAAGTAACCAAGATAGTACATCAGACAGAAAAACCAAGAAGAGAACTTGTTCAGATAAAGTGAGGATGAAAGCTAGGGCTTAGAATTTAGCTCTCTTAGTCAACAGAGCCACTCTGTGGTGGTCCCTAGGATATTTTAAAACACAATTTTAATTAGAGGGACAGAAAAGGAGCAGTGATTATTAGGAGATGGGGCTAGAGAAAATGCTAGACTATAAAAGAGCATGAATAAATTTCTTAGGGTGCTATAACCATTCTCTACTTACTGAAATAACTTCTCCTGCCTCTGTACTGCCAGGACACTATTAACTCTCCTGTAGTACTCTACAGATTCCACTTTAGACTATTTGCATAAGGACGTTTACTTCACATGAGCCTAAGGGCAGAAACCATGCCCTATCCATCCTGGAATCCCTCCCAAGGTACCCACAACAGTGTCGTACCCCTAAGTGTTTAATTAAGTACCTGCTGAGTTTAACAGAATCAATTATACAACATTTTCTAACAAAAAAAAATTCTTGTCATATTAAGACCTTAACACCACAAGCGAATAATTGCAGAAAATTATGGTGGTCAACTTTTGAATCACTGTGGAAACATAATGTTAAATAGCTTTTTTGTTGACACAGCTAAATGCAAACACAAGTTGTTGAGGACACAATAATTTGAAATTCTCTAAACACATGTCTAAAATGTCCTAGCCAAGCCAGGCATGGTGGCGCACACCTTCAATCCCAGCACTCAGGAGGCTGAGGTAGGAGAAGCGTTGTGAGTTCGAGGCTGGCTTGGGTTACAACATGAGCAAGGCCAGCCTGAACTACATAGTGCGACCCTGCCTCAAAAAACTAGGACTGGGAGTTTGACTCAGTGGTTTAAGCACCTGTCTGGCTGGTGCAAGGTTGTGAGTTCGATCCCCAGTGTTGCAAAAAAATAAATAAATAAAATAAAATAAAATGTCCTAGCCATAAAATGTTTAATTCTAGATAAAAAAAATATATGCAACAATGCAAAATTTTAAGGGCAGTATTATAAACTTTGTTTTGAAATTCTCTGAACATTTTTATCTGTATCATATAGGTTCTGATTGTGTATACCTAAACTACTAGATTAACAGAAAACATCTTAGAATCACACTTGAGAAATGTAGAATACTGGAAGAGAAAATGAGAGCAGTCATATTTCTCACTGATTCATGTTTTATCTAAGAGGATTACATAGAGATCTAATTTTTACTAACTTACTATTCAGCATATATTGCCCAGAAATTCGAGTGTGTTCCGCCTCTTAAATGATCTTAAGAAATTTAATTGTTACATTTACAAGGAAATAAACATTATAACAGGCTTTCATTAAATACTATAAATTAAGTAAGAAAGACAAGCTTTGGATAACTTTCTTTGTCGAACCAGAATGGCACAGGTAGAGAAGCATTTAAATCTGACAGGTAACAAGTGTGTTCTATTAAATTCAGAATTCCAATCCTATAAAATAAGGTAATGTTCATGCTTGTCAGATGTACATATCATCAAAAGGATAAATGTATCAAAACAAAAAAGAAAAAGGTATTAAAATTGCTACAAAAACAAGCACATACTGAACTAATACATTTGACTTTGTGACACATAGGTTTTACTAACACACCCAGAAGAATAATCATTTGCCCTTAGTATTAGAGACCCTAAATGTCACTCAACGCCACTGTTTATACATAAGAACAGCCTTAAATTTTCTATCTGTAGTAATTTCATTGGTACAAAATAACTTTTTTAAAAAAAGAATAAAAAAACAATAAAAATGATACAGAATTTCAAAACAAGATGACAGGAAATTAACAATGGTTATTATATTACATATTGTTGTCTTCAACATAGTTGCTCAGATACAAAATAACTTTTGTTGTTCCTGTCCCCTGACAAGTAGTGAGAAGAGAAGGAATGAAGGAGAGTGGGTGGAAGACATATGTTTAAAGTAAAATGACACTCTTCTCTTTGTAGGTGCTTTTGAGACTAATATCCTGCCCGCTTTCTCTTTCTGTCTCACTCTTCCCCCTCCTCTTCCTCCATCATTGTCTCCCACCTCACCCTATTTCCCATCAGGATAACATCAGCTTGAAAGCTGACAATTCAATCACATCTCAAGCAACCACTTACTCTGTTATTTAATAGAAGGGGGAAACCCAGTTACCATAACAACTCACATCCACATGGCAATTATGGAGTACCTAAAATACAGCAAACCTTACTTTTCACAGTATTTTCCAGGGAGAATCTGTAATAAGCATAGACACAATTTCCCTCTATTACTATTCTTCACAATTTTCATCTAATTGTTTCATACTGAATGAATGCTAACACAACTTCATTTACTACGTAAGAAATGTGGTTTTTTGTGTTGTTTTGCTTTGTTAAGAGTAGGGACAATTTATTGAGAGAAAGATAGCTTTTGCCTAAGAAAGATAGAAGGGGGCCAGGAAAGTGGGTTGCCCCAAGAAAAGTGTTTTTAAAATAAGGAACTGAAACAAAAGGGAAATATGTCTTTTATATTTTAAATAGTTACATCATATGTACTTTTGGGCATAAAGGAAGAAAATTAAAAGAAAGCAAAAGAAAAAAAGTTTATAAGGCCAAAAGAATTAAACAATTATCACATTAAAAGAAAACAAAGAAAATATAGATCCAAAGATTTCATTCAAGGTATAGTTTCTAGTAAGTCTGGATAAATTTTCTCTAAAGTAAAAATGAAAAAACAGCTTATTACCTAATGCTGAGGAAGAAATATGGTTGAGGAGAAATGGCAGGGATAGGGAAAATTTGCATGTGCCCCAAAATGGAGAAAATAATGAAGTGAACCTGCCATTCTTATCCAGGACAAATTAGGATAACCCTATTTAGGTGAGAAGTCATGTCAATGTTAGAAACGCCAAAGAATGATAAGACGTCAGCAAACTCCAGGGAAGGAAACTGTCATTCACCTTTAGCATTCTCCTCAACAGAAGCAAAGTTAACCTCAGGATGAGAAGAAGTTATAAATCAGAGCAGAAGAGGAGAGTCATTCAAGCTTGGAGAAGTCCAGTAGAGCTGGAATGACTACTGATGGTACCCTGTTCAAAGGAACAAAGAGAGAGGGCACTTCAATTTCAGAGAAATTTATATAAGACAATTATGCAAGACTGCTCTGTATGTTAGGTCCAGTCCAAATAAGACTTAGATTTGTGATTTTTTCAAAAGTAACATGGAGGATAGAAAGGGCAGAAATAAATTATAAGCCGGGCGTGGTGGCGCACGCCTTTAATCTCAGCACTCGGGAGGCTGAGGTAGGCGGAGCGTTGTGAGTTCGAGGCTGGCTTGGACTACAACGCGAGCGCAAGGCCGGCCTGAGCTACATAGTGCAACCCTGCCTCAAAAAACCAGGGCCGGGAGTTTGGCTCAGTGCCTTAAGCGCCTGCCCTGGCAGGCGCGAGGTTGTGAGTTCAATCCCTGGTGCCGCAAAAAAAAAAAAAAAAAAAAAAAGTAACATGGGAGAATATCATTTTAAGAAAAGTAAAACAACAACAACAACAAAAGCTATTGGGTATTTTGGCTTGTCAGGATTAATACTGAGCAAGTGAGAAAACAACCAACCAAAATAAAGGGGTGAGGGCTGGGGTGTAACTCAGTGTTAGAATATTTTCCTAGCACAGGAAAGGCCATGAATTCCACCCCTAGCAAAACTGAATAAATAAATGCAAAAAGATTAAAGAGATGTAATATTTTCCAAAGGCATTTATCACACATTACATTGTATAGCTAGCTCATCATGGCATTGAAAATAACTTCAGTAAGCTACTGCTCAGTTCATGAAAAGTATCAAGGAAGTATTTTATGCAAAGTAGAATACACTTCAAAATATGAAAAGCAGGGTTTTCGGTCTAGCACATAAGGAACTTAGAAGTCACCATTCCGTCCTAACAAATAAAAAGCTGAACAAGCTGAAAAATCAATAGCTCTTCTGAGATCTATAAAAGAATTGAGGTCACAGAACAAAAGGCAGCTATCTGTTTTCCCACTTCAGGGCAGACAGAGAATCACAACTTACTGGAGTACCTCCATGATAACCAGTGCTAGGGTAGGACAACTTGAATTGCAGCTGATGAATGACTGAATACTAGTTTGGACCAGTTGGAAAACTAAAAATTCCAGGTTTAAATCAGTCATGGGGGAGCCCACACCTTTATGAGTTCACTTTCAGGGACTCCAGGTTTTATCTCCAGGTTATCACAGTGGATAGAGGAGTAAAATCACCTTCTGTTTCCTACAGGGCAGGGGAAAAGCATTCTGTTCTTAACAAAGTCTGCCATCAGAGGAAATATTTAACAAAGCCTAGCCTAATTTCACTAGTAAAAACACAGACATAGAGGAATAACATTAGAGAAGGAAAAAGAAAAGTGAAATAAAAACTTGTTAATTGATTTAATAGCTAATAGTTTGTTCAAAATGATAATAGCAGTAATGCATTTCATTACATATGCCTATGTGTAAGTGAAATGAATGAAAAAAATGATACAAAGGATGAAAGAGAGGAATTAGAATGGTTTATAATTACAAGGTGCTTTCACTGTGTATGAATTCGTACAGTGCCATCTGCAAGTAAAATTGGGTTACTTGTAAATCTATGTTACAGCATGGCGTGGTGGCACATGCCTGTAATCCTAGCACTCAGGAGGCTGAGGCAGGAGGATCACTGTGAGTTCGAGGTCAGCATAGGCCACAAGGTGTGTTTAAGACCAGCCTGAAATGCATAGCAAAACCCTGTCTCAAAAAGACAAAAAACTATGTTATAAACACTAAGATAAATACTGAAAAGAGAAGCACAACTGGGAAGCCAACTAAAAAGGAGATGGAATCATAAAATTTTCACTCAAAATCACAAAACAGAAAAAAGAATAGAAGACAAAATTAAGTGGGCTGGTGATATAGCTCAGTGGCACAAGTGCCTGCCTGCCAAGTGCGAGGTCCTGAGTTCAATTTCCAGTACAAAAAAGAAAAAAAATTAAGGACAAAAAATAAGGTTGACAAATGGAAAATAATTTAACCAACATGGTAGATATCAATTAAACCCTATGAATAATCATTTTGAAAGTAAATTGTCCATATGAACCATTAAGAGACAGTCAATCAAAAACCAAGGGACTCACCTATATGTCATCTATAAGAACTCCATTTTAAATATAGATTAAAAGTAAATAAATACAGATACCATTCTATCACTAATTAAAAGAAGATGAGAGTCTGTATATTAATCTCAGAGCGCATTTGTTCAAACCCACAGAACGTTCAGCACCAAAAGTGAATCTCAATGTAAAGCATGAACTTTGATGATAATGACATATCAATGCAGGTTCATCTAACTGTAACAAGTGTACCATTCTGTGGGGCAGTGGGGCAGGACAGATGGAGTATATGGCAGTAATCTATATTTTCCACTCAATTTTTTTGTGGACATAAAACTGTTTTCAGAAATAAAGTCTATTAAAACATGAATAATAAAGTACTTTTGCATTCAAAACTAATTTCTTTTAGCCATTTATTCACTCATTGTCCTATAGTTCTGGCCACCGAAAGGCTACAGAGTACTCTTCAATAGTGTGGAAGACTGGAAGTTGTGGCTGAGAGGCTACAGAATTTCCTATAGAGATGTATTCTTTGGGGACGAGAAAAGGGAAGGTGTGGCTAAACCATATAATTGCAACAACAAAAAAAGAGTACACAAAGGCATGGTGAAATGACAGTATAATCAGTTACAGTTACACATCACCTAACAACATAGATATATCCTGAGACATGGCGTCATGCGGCGATTTCGTTGTGGGAATATGACAGAGTATACTTACACAAAATGAAGATGGCTGTGGCATCACTAGGCAATACAATTTCATAGGACCATTGCTTGTGTGGACAACTGTGCACAGAAATGTCCTTATATGGTACATGACTATATTACACTTACCTCCAACTTAACTGTAACATTTCTGGAATATAAAAACTATCACAATAAAAGTATTTATAAAGTAGAAAACATATCTAAGATTAAAATAATTAATTTAATAAACATTTATTAAGTCCCTACCATATAACCAGCTTTGGAGCTGCATGTGAAAAAAACAAACTCATAGATTTTTTGGAGATTATACTTAAACAGACACTAATGCAATGTATGCTATGCCTTTCATATTTGCCTATTAGTATTAGTAGGTCGAGGTAGACAAAGATAAAAAGAAAGAATAGTTTCACATATATGGAATTCATAGTTACAAACATTCCTACAAAGAAAACCAGGCCCACATAGTTTCACTAGAAAGTTCTACCAAAACTTAAAAAATATAATAAAAATTCTTTATAAACTTTCAGGAAATGGAAGAGAAGGGAACACTACCCAACTCACTTTACAAGGGGAGTATTACACTGATAACACAACCAGGCAAAAATATTATCAGAAGACTATGGAACGGCATCTCTCATGAGAACAGATGCAAAAATCCTTGACAAAATATTAGCAAGTCAAATGCAGCAATATATAAATAGGATAGAACATTATGATCAAGTGGCATTTATCTCAAGAATACAGAGTTGGCTTGCACTAGAAAATCATCAAAATAATTCATAATATCTGAATAGATATAGAAAAGGGATTTGACACAATTCAACATCTATTAGTGATGAAATTCTCAGCAATTTAATACTGAAGAAAATATTCTCAACCTGACAAGATACCTACAAAAAAATCTCTACCTTAACATCATATTAAATGATGAAACACTGAATATTTTTCCCTAATACTGGGAATGAGACAAGAATTTCCACTCTCGCCAGTCCTATTTGACATTATAGTAGAGGCCTTAGACAGTACAATCAGGCACTGAAAAAGGAAGGAAAGGCAACTAATAAGAAATTAATTAGAACCATCCTCATTCATAGACATTAAAATAAAAATAAAAATAATCCACAGAAAAGCTACAAGAGTTTCTAAGTGAGTTTAATAAGGTCAGTTGTTGTGGCTGAAAAAACCCAGAGAATATAAATTAGTACTTATGAAGAAACTGAGACTCTGTTTTTATTTTAATATATCGTAGGAAAACATTCAAGAGCAGATGCATGGCCATTTTCCTTTGATGTTCACCAGAGTTTTACTTTACACTTGTCTGTCTTATAACTGATATTTTAGGATGTTTGGGTGTTTGTTACAGGCCGAATTGGATACAGTCCTACAAAATATATATGCCCTCCCCTGAATAAAACTGAATGAAAACTGCACAGCAAATTAAAATAACAGATAACAGGGGGAAAAAATTTAGTTCCCATGTGCCAAACAAAATAAATGAAATCTTTGCATGTTTGTGGCAGCATATCTTCCTTTTGGGAATGTAATCAAGGTATAATCTTGGCTAGTGTTATGTGCCTGTATTTGTTTTTTAAATGGTACACCAGAAAAGGACTGGCAGTCAACTTCCATCATACTTAAACTTTTCACCCTCTTAATTTCCAAATGTTCTTTGAAAGCAGGATGAAAGCTATAAAAGGATCACACCTTCTTTCTGTGAAACCAGTGTTTGGTGCCATTTGTAAGCCTGGTTAAGTTTGTCTTCTAAAACCTATCTGATAAGATATTCTACGAAAGGTATACCTCACAACTGGTTACAAGTAAAACCAAGCCAACAACAGGGTCTTGAGATAATCTTTGAAGCTTATGCTGGCCTGCACCAGAAGATGTCTACATTATTCATTACTAAAAATATATAGCACAGAACTGCCCTAGGATTAATCACTTTACAAGAAGAAATTTAAAACTATGTTTGGTTTTCATATACAGCAGCTCTATGGAATAACATGCATCTGAATTTTTAGGTTGCAAAGGTATCTGAACAGTTAATTTTTCCCGTGTATCTTTTGTTGAATGTTTTGGTTCAAGAAAGCACATTTAAAGCTTTTTAAAGACTTCAGTTAATGTAACTGTACCCTTCTGCATGGACAATCATAACCAATATGGCTGCAGTAGACTTCTTAGTGGTATCTAGTACCACTTGCAGAGGGCTACTTTATCATACTAATTGTATTTGGGTGTAGAACTCTAGTGTTCTTGGGTGTAATGCAGGGGCTGCATTATCTACAGCATTGTTCAACAGCAACTAGAAAAGGCAGTATACTTCACTGATGCTTGTCAGGTAATATCACTTCTGCGTTATAATGGAAGGTTTCTTGTGATGTATGAAACTTGTGTTTTTTATATATAAATGAGTGTAGTTAGATCAATGTTGTAGTAATATCTGTTTTCATCTGTAAATAGTTAAGTATGTACATGAGGCACTACTTCTGATTTATTGCAGTGTTTGGTCCTAGTTTTTATTTTTATTAAAGCATTCAGTTTTGCTTTCAGTATTATGTACCTTAGTTCCAAGTTAGATTTGCAGATGTGTACAGGTAGTTCATATTTATGTATTGCACATAGTCATATTCAGCATTGATGCTATGTCATATTATGTAAATAATAAAAGCCACGTACAGAGGGAAACTTCCACTTGTTCACTGAGTTTTTAAGCCTTAGGTAGAATTGTACAGGGAAAAAATAGAAAATGTTTCATATTCAACTTTATAGTTGCATATGTAGACTTTGCATGGCTGTAATGTAAATTTTACTTTCCACTGGAGTCCTCGAACTCTTGTCAAGTGACAACCATGAGTCTGAGATATTTTCAAGTATGGTACATAAAAGGCAATTTATTTTTGAAGAACTGAACAGGCATCGTTAGGATCAAACTGTCAAAAACTTGAGAAAGATATGAAATTTAATATTACACTTTTTTCCACATTGTGCTTTAATCTTTTACTTTAATGATTAAAAACCCTGAAGACAAAAGTGAAAAAAAAAATAGAAAATGTGTATCCATGTTACTAATAAAGTTACAAATTAACCCCACTCCACTCTAATTTCAATACCATCAAAACACTTAGGGGCCAGGTTCAATAGTGGATGCCTATATTTCCAGTTACTTGGGAAATTGAGGCAGGAAGGTCACAAGTTCAAGGTCAACCTTAAGACTCTCTCAAAATTAAATTTTTAAAAGGGCTGGGGTGTAGCTCAGTAGTAGAGCACTTGTCTTTCATGTGTGAGGCCTTGAGTGCAATCCTCAGTATTAGGAAAAAATACTTAGAAATATGTAATATTTATGATATTTAAAAAATGTGTCTAAGATGTAGAATGTGAAAACAACTAAATATCTGCAATTAAAGAGGAAAATACACCTTGTTCTTGGAAATAGAGACTCAATATTACTAAGATGCCAATTTTCTCCCAAGTTGACCTACAGATCTATAGTTTCAATACATTTACAATTAAAATCACAGCAGCTTATGTGTGTATGTATTTGAATTCTAAAAGCTGACTTAAAATATATAGAAAAGCAAATGGTCTAGGATAGTGAGCTCTTTTTTAATGGAACCAAGTAACAGAGTTCATATTATAGTTCATAGTGCTATAGTAAAATAACAGTAAGTTGTGTGGTTTTGGTGAAAGTTTAGACACACAGGTCATTGGACACAACTAAGGACAGAAATTGACACAACTATATGTGGGCAAATGATTTTAGACACAGATACTTAGGAAATTCAGTGAAGAAAGGATAGCATTTTCTACAAATATAATTTATATCTAACACAAATATTAACTCCAATGGATTACAGGCTAAAATGCAAGCCTTAAGGTGTAAAACTTCTACAAGGAAACATAGACTATCTGCTATGGCTTATTTCTAGATGTTCCCCCTAGTCTCATGCAATCATAGTGGTAGCTTTTCAGAGGGGGCTGAATCTAAAGAGTGTGGTGCTGGGATCAAGGGTGTGTGATTAGTACATCAGTCCTCTGATGGACATGGCTTAGTTCTGGTTAGGATTAGGGGTGTGTTACATCCACCCTAGGTTAGGTAGCCTGCATAAAATAAAAGGAAAAGAAAGAGGGTTGAAATGCTCTTATCGGCCTACTTGCCATGGGCTGTTTCTCCTCTGCAATTTCCCTTTGCTTTGCCACCCTGCTTTGGAGTCAGACAACTATGGATTGAAACTTTTATGAACTGTGAACCAAATAAACCTTTCCTCCTTTGAGTGTCTAGTAGTTTGTCTCAGCAAAGAGAGAAGAGTAACTAAGACATCCATAAGTTGGTTAATTGATAAACTAATTGTGATATATCCACACAGTAGAATATTATTCTGCCACAAAAAGAAATGAAGTACTGATACATGCAACAACATAAACTTTGAAAACATTATTCTAAGCAAAAGAATAATGTGCTCAAAACACATGTAATTTTAACAAATAAAAAGATGGTCGACATTATTAATCAATCAGAAATATCCAAAGGGAAACTAAGAATAAAACCCAAAAGGGAAGCCATTATCTACCTATAAGAATAGCCATAATTTAAAACACTAAGCATTGTATCAAGTCCTTGTAAGAAGGCAGAGCAACTAAAATGCTTGTGCTTTGCAGAGCTGCAAATGAGACAGCCACTAGGAAAACAGTAGCCTAATATTTTTTATAAACTTAAATATGCACTTACCACACAGCCTAGTAATTTCACTCTTAGGTACTATTGATTTAAAATAATGAAAACAGATGATCACACATAGACCTTTATGAGAATGTTTATAGTACCAAGTTTATTCATAATCATCAAGAACTGGGGAAAATCTCAAGGATCCATCAACTAGTGATTTAGAAAAAAAATTGAAATTCTTAAAGACTAAAATAAAAAAGACTTATAAAATAATAGTGGTGGGAACCAAAGTAGAGTTGAAGAAATTTCATTGGAAAAATCCAGTGGACTGCAACAAAGAAAAGCTAAAAGCAAGGAGAAGAGTTCAGAGCTACTAATTGTGGAAAGATTCAAAGACAGTTTTTAAATGTTCTCTGATTGACTAGGAAAGAGACTCCCTTATTTGCAGTTTCACTTTCCATGGTTTTGATTATCCAGTTACCTATAGTCTGAAAATCTAAAGCTGAAAATTCCAGAAATAAACAGTTCATAACTTTTAAATTGCACACTATTCTGAGTAGCCTGACGAAATCTTGTATCACTGCATTCCAAAGTGCATCATCCCTTTGTCCACTGTTTACACTGCATGCACTTCAGTCCCTTTAGTAACTTTGTAGCCATTTGGGTTATCAAACTGAAGGTTATGATACTGCAATGTTTGCATTCAAATAATCCTTATTTACTTAATAATGGTCACCATGCTTTACAGTGGTGATATTTGTAATTTAGATAAGCCACAGAGAAGCTGTAAGTGGGAAGGTGAAGGTTCTCAACTAACAAGAAAAAAACTGTATGCGAAGGTTGCTAAACTATACAGTAAAAACAAATCTACCAATGAAATTGTGAAGAAGGAAAAATAGACCTGGCTACTTTTTCTGTCACACCTCAAACTGCAGTTAGAGCCATGCTGCATGAAAAGTACTTAGTTAAGATGGAAAGGGTATTACTGCATAGTATTCAATATTACTCATGGTTTTAGGCATCCACTGAGAGTCTCGGAAAATATTCCTCTGGAATAAGGAAGGACCACTGTAAAAGGCTATTTAATAGCTCTAGAGCCTCATTCCTAGATTCAATTTCCAGACACCTTTATTTCTCATCTGATGACCTTCACCAAATTAATAAGATCTACCTCAGAGCATTAATGCAAAGATTATATAAATATGTAGATGCTCCCTTACTTGTGATTATTAGGTGATATCCTGATGAACTATGATGAATTTAAATTTAAGGAATACATTTAACCATGACTTCACTGTACAGTACATTATAGGTAGTTCACCTTCACGATCGCACAGCAGTTCGCTACCACAGCCAAGCATGAAAAGAAAGTATCATACCGTGTTTTGCTAGCCCAGTAAAAAAATTCAAATTCAAAATTCAAAGTATGGCTTCTACTGAATCTATGTCATTTTTATACTGCTGAAAATTTAAAAAAAACATAAGAAGAAACACTTTAAATCATACCTATATGTACAACAATTTTAAAAGGTGCGTAAGCTGATTATAAACTGTTATTTCAATTGTTACCCTTGTTAATCAGCTCTTAAACTCATATTAGACTTTGTCACATAGTTCAAGAAACTGTATGGCTCATTCCCTTTCTGTCTTTCTTTAAAAACACAGGTGAATTTAAGTATGCAGAAGATAGAATCTGAACTAAAACTCTGCAATAGCTTTGGAAGAATTCTGTTCAATATGCCTTCTATTTCACTCAAAAATAATGATCTTATTTTCTCATCTCTTTGAAATTCTAGGCCCACTACAATAGAAACTACAAATATTTTAAACCAAAGACTTCCTTTGCTAAAGTATAGGACACACGGAATAAATTCTGATAACATTATCTAGGATATGTTCTGCTATTCCTCACTATAACACTTTCTCTTGAGTCTATTCTGATGTTGACTTTTAAAATCATCTTTAAGACTTCAAACTCTGGTTGCCTTCAAATACCTTGTACAGCTGACAGACACAAAAGAGCACCAAATCTCTCCCTTTTCCTTGTCAAATAATGATATGCCAGCGAAAATAAATGTGGAAATCCCCTATGTTTTCCCATTTCAAAAAAAACTTCTCTTCTTCCAAAAGAAACACTATTTTTCCAACATCTTCTTTTCCTGGTTAGATGAATGAAGACATTTTATTCAAAAGAGTCCTCAACCAAGTATTTATACCATTTCATTTCTAACTACAGGAAAAAAAAAACAAATGGCATAGGATAAAGATGGGTCTTTCAAAGCTTTCTGTACCTTGCTACATTCTTACACAGGTGGCAACTGGTACAACTGTGATATTTTGTTCTGTTATTCACTCATACATTTTAACTTATATAAACCTGAATGAATGTCATGAAATTTTTAAAAACAAAAATATACATTTCTCAAGTACTTTTCAACTTTCCTCTTACTCCTGGTTTTGCTATCATCTGCAATAATCAGATTTCATGCAAGTCATTTAGCAATATCAAATAACTTTATCTTTAAAAAGTAGGTGGAAAGAAAAGTAAAATAAACACTAAATCAAGGCCTTATTTTTTAAATATACTATTATTTACTGATAATTCCACAAAATATAAATATTGGTGCCTACACATGAAAGTTTAAAAGAAACAGAATTTTTGTTTAAATGATAATTTCAAATTTATTCAAATTTATTGAAGAATAAATTAATAATAAATAATAATAAATCTTCAAATTTATTGAAGAAATAAGCCAAATATATAAATACTAGCCCATAATAATTAGATTATGAAGTAAGAGAAACATATCAGTTTCTTAAGAAATACATCAAAATATTTTAGCATCTATTCAGTTGGCTAACTTGGTAACCTTCAAAAGCAATTTAAAAAACAAAACAAGCATTTTACAGTGGGACACATACAGCACTTGGGAGACTAAAGCAGTTGGATCACTGATCGCCTGGGCCAGCCTGAACTACATAGGGAGATCCTGTCTCAAAAACAAAAAACAAAACTTACATTAGTTATGATAAAGGAAAAAAAATTTTTCACCTACATAAGCATGAAGTGAAGGAGAGAGACCCTACACAAAAAGAGGCTGCTGGGGAGTGTGGCAAGGCACCTACCTCATGCACAAGAGCAAGGCACATCTGCTTGAAACTCCGCCCTCTACTGGCCATCAATCGATGCAGTGGTTTGCCATCTTTACTCTGATACATGGCAACATCATAGCAAAATAGCATACCACCTTTATTAAAAAAAAAAAAAGAAATTTACAAAGACATTTATTATAGAGAAACCTAATTGAAGCAATCTGGATAGAGATCTAATGAAAAGATAATTCCATGAGATCATTTGCTAAGCAAATTATGATAACTGACTATTGCTAAGGAAATAAATAAATAAATAAATATCAAAAACCAACATTTAAAGTAGGCCTGATGGCACATGCCTGTAACCCCAGAATATGGTAAGTTAAGAGAGGAGGATTAAAAATTCAAGCCTAGTCGGTTCAAATTAGTAACTTACCAAGAACGTCTTAAAATTTAAAATAGGAGGCAGGTGAGGTCTCAGTGGGAAGGACCGTGGTTCAATTCAAAGTATCAAAAAATTTAAAAAGTTCGCTTTAAAATATCATGCACTTACAAGTTACTTACAGGTAAGTAAGTGTAAGTATAAACATTTATAAATAAATGAATAAATTTACAATGTCTTATTTATTGTAAATTTTACAAAGTATTGGTTCTAAAGATTCCATTAAGCTTTTTTCCTAATATGAATTTCAATTAAAGAGGAACACATGCACATAATAATCTTTGTATATTCTTGATAACATGCTGTCCCCTAGTTTATACCCACAAGGGGTCAAACTTTCCCTCCTGCCCGCACCCACATACATTCATTCCTCCTCCTCTCTGCCTTTCTCACTGGGCAAATGAGTTCTCCACGGCACTTCCAGAAGCAGCTGGCCCCCGGGGCCAATCAAAAGGGAAGCTAACCTTGTAGCAACGCTTTTGCCTACCAAAATTTTATATCTAATTTCTTTCACTAAGTCTAACTGTTGTCAGAATCATTTATTTGTAATTAGTACTTGTAACATCTTCATTCTCTGTAATGCTCCATCATGCAAATACACTACATATATTGATCAGCATTGTTTCTGTGGTTGCATTTGGATTTATCCCTAAGAATAAAATAACTGGGCAACAGAATATGAATTTGTTCAGTGCCAGTTTTCCAAAGTGTTGTACACACTGACATTGCCAACAGCACTTGTGGTTGTTCCACATATTCACCAATAAATTTGTTTCTTGGTAGCCTTGGGGAATTGTTCCAGCAATCCCTATGCGTACCAAACAGTAGAGATGCACATGTCCCTTAATGTAAAATAATGCAGTATTTGAACATGATCTAGTCACATCCTCCTATATACCTTCTAAAGAGGAAAAAAAGTGAAATTTCAAAACAAGATAATAAGGTAACAATGGTTAATACACTGCATATTGCTATCATTAAATTAGTTACTCAGAGTACAAGATATAGGTATTTAGTTGTCCAAACAATATTAGCGCAAACCTTCTTTTCAATGAACTCAGAGAAATCAGTAGTATAACTATCTTAACCAGCTTGTATATGTATATATATATTTCCTTGCTTTTTCCTTCCTTCTTTTCTCCAATGCCCCATTCCAGTTTCTCTTTTCTTCTGAAGTTTCTTCTAATTTCACAAAATCCATTGTACATTTTGGATCTTATTTATTCTTTTAGTTTCTCACAGTAGGGAGACAACATGATGTTTACATATGTGCATCTGTTTTTTTGAGTATAGTCTCCAGTTGCATCCATTTACCTATAAAAGTCTCAAGTTTATTCTTCTTTATGGCTGAGTAGCACTCCACTGTATAAAAAGACCACATCTTTTTTATCCATTCCTTGGCTGATGGGCATTCGGCTTGTTTCCCAGATATACCTATTAAAAATGTGCTGCTATAAACATGGGTACACATACATCATTGTGGTATGATGTTTTTAATTCTTCTGGGAAGATACCCAGAGGGCAACAGCTTGGTTGAATGAGACCTCTCAACCTAGTTTTTTGAGAAATCTCCACACTGATTTCCACAGTGTTTGCACCAGTCTACACTCCCACCAACAATGGAGAAGGGTTTCTTTCTCCCCATAGTCCCACCAGTATTTGTTGTTGGTTAATTTCTTGATGATAGTCATTTTTTCTGGAGTGAGATGAAATCTTAATTTGCATCTCTCAAATGACCAGTGACAGTGAACATTTTTCATATATTTATTTGCTGTTTGTGTTTCTTTATCTGAGAAGTGTGTATTTAACTCAGATGCCTATTTTTGGATTGGGTCTTTAAATTTGGGAGGCCTGGTTTGAGTTCTTTGTATGTTCTTGATAGTAATCCGTTGTCTGAGGAACAGCTGGCAAACATTTTCCCCCACATTATGAGCTGTCCCTTTACTCTGTTGTGGTTTTTCTTGCTGTGCAAAAGCTTTTTAATGAGATGAGTTCTCAGCTGTTGATTTTCTGTGGTAGTTCCTGTGCTATCGAGGTCTTATTCATAAAACCTTTGCCTATGCCAATGTCATCAAGAGTTTTACCTAGTCTATCTTCCAGCAGATTTAATGTTTCTGTTTTAATATTTAGATCTTTGATCCATTTCAAATTCAGTTTGGTGTATGGGGAAAGATATGGGTCTTCATGATGTGTGTAGTCAGTTTATCCAGCACTATTGCGTTTGGCACCTTTGTCAAAGATAAGGTGGCTGAGTATGTCTGGAGTTATTTCTGCATCTTCTAATCGGTTCCACTGATCTTTGGGTCTGTTTTTTTGTCAGTACCCAAAGTACTGTTTTTATCACTGTAGCTTTATAGTATAACTTCAAGTCAGTGATTTTGATGTCCCCTGCCTTGTCATTGTTTCCCAGAATTGCCTTTTTATTCTTGGTCTCTTCTGGTTCCAGATGAATTTTAGGATTATTTTCTCTAATTCTGTGAGATATGCTATTGAAATTCTGAACAGAATTGTATTAAGGCTGTATAACAATTTTGAAAGTATGGCCATTTTCACTATATTGGTTCTTTCTGCCCAAGAAATGTCTGCCCAAATGTCTTTCCATTTTCTAATATCCTTTTCAATTTCCATTTTCAGAGTACTGCAGTTTTCAATGTAGAGGTCTTTTCCATTCTTCATTAGACTGATTCCTAGGTACTTCTTTCCTTTCTTTCTTTCTTTCTTTTTGGATGCTATTGTGAAAGGTGTTGTTTCCCTAATTTCTCTCTCAGTGAGTTTGCTATTCATGTACAGGAAGTCTGCTGATTTTTGAGAGTTGACTTTGTATCCAGCTACACTACTGAATTTGCTTACCAAATATAGCAGTCTTTTAGTGGAGTTTTTGGGTTCTTCTGCATAGTGTATTATATCATCTGCAAATAATAATTAACTTCTTCCTTTCCTGTTGTTCCTTTTGTTTCTTTCTCTTGTCTAACTGCTCTGGTTAAAGTTTACCTGACTACATTGAATAAAAGTGGAGACAGTGGACATCTTTGTCTTGTTCCTGATTTTAGAGTGAAAGTTTTCAGTTTTTGTCCACTTAGTATGATGTTAGCTGTTGGTATGTCATAGATGGCTTTCATTAGATTGAGATAAAGACCATCAATTCCAATTTTTTGTAGGATTTTTATCATGAATGGGTGCTGGACTTTGTCAAAAGCTTTTTCTGCATCTACTGAGATTATCATACAATTCTTAACCTTGGCTCTGTCAATATGGTATATTACATTTATTGATTTATGTATATTTAACCATCCCTACATCCCTAGGATGAATCCTACTTGATCATGGTGTATAATCTCCTTGATGATTTGCTGCATTCTGTTTGCCAGTATCTTACTGAGGATTTTTGTATCTATGTTTATTAGGGAGATTGGCCTGTAATTCTCCTACTTCATTGGGTGTTCCCCAGTTTTGGTATCAAAGTAATGCCTGCTTCCAGGAATGAATTTAGGAGTATTGCTTCCCTTTCAATTTCATTAAAGTTTCAGAAGCAGTAGTCTTAGATCTTCTCTAAATTTCTTGTAGAATTTAATGGTGAATCCATCAGGGCCTGGACTTCAATGTTGGTAGGTTTTTAATTACATCTTTGATTTCATTGATTGATATTGGTTTATTTAGGATTTTTATATCCTCTTGATTCAACTTTGGTAATTCATATATATCTAGGAACCTGTCTATTTCTTCTGCATTTTTCACCTTATTAGAATACAAGTTTTCAAAGTAGATGTAGATGATCTGGATTTCTGCAGGGTCCACTGTGATTTCACCCTTTTCATTCCTAGTTGGGTAGATTTAAGTCTTTTCTTTCCTTTTTTTGATAAGGTTGGATAAGGATTTGTCGATTTTATTTAATCTTTCCAAGAACCAACTCTTCGATTCATTGATTCTTTGTACTGTTTTTTTAGTTTCCAGTGCATTAATTTCTGCTCTAATCTTTACAGTCTTCTCCCTCGTGCGAGCTTTGGGTTTAGCCTGTTCTTTTTCTAGAAATTTGCGGTTCATCATTAAGTTGTTTATTTGCATTTGCTCTGTTTTCTTGATATGAGTATTTACTGCTATAAATTTCCCTCGGATGAATGTTTTTATTGTGTCCCATAAGTTCCAGTTTGTGTTGCTGTTATCATTCAACTGTAAAAAATATCTAATTTCTTCTTTAATTTCACCTGTGACCCATTGGTTGTTCAGGAGGGTGGTATTTAGTTCCCATGTGTTTATGAAGTTCCTGTGGTTTCCTTTGGGATGAATTTCCAATTTCATTGCACTGTGGTCTAATAGTATGCATGGGATAATTTCAATTCCTTTTCATTTACTTAAGCATGTTCTATGAGCTAGTATGTAGTCTGTTTTGGAGAACTTCTCATATGCACCTGAGAAGAATGTGCATTCTGATATTGTGGAGTGGAACACTATAGACATCCACTAAGTCCATTTGTTCAAAAGTTTGGTTCATTTCTCAAATTATATTGTTGACTTTTTGTCTGGATGATCTGTCTTTTTGTAACAGTGGGCTACTGAGATCCCCCAATACAACTGTATTAGTGCTTATTTCATTTTTCATGCCCATTAATATTTATTTTATATATTTGGGTGCACAGGTATTTGTTGCATATATAGTTATGATTGTTATCTCTTCCTCTTGGATTGTTCCCTTTACAAGGATGTAATGACCTTCTTTATCTCTCTTAATCAGTTTTGGTTTTAACTTCGTTTTGTCTGCAAATAGAATAGCTATCCTTGCTTTTTTCTAGGTTTCTGTTGCATGGAATATTGTTTTCCATGCTTTAACTTTCAGTTTATGAATTCTTTTTTGAATTAAACATGTTTCTTGTATGCAGCATATTGTTGGATCTTACTTCTTGATCCAGTCTGCCAATCTGTATCTTTTGATTAGTGAACCGAGACCATTAACATTGATGGTTTTAATTGATACGCACCTGACTTATCCTTGTCATGTTATTTTCCTGTTGTTGATTCCCCCTCTTTTTCTTTTCCATCTGCTCGTTTGTTTTGCCTGGTAGATTTCTTCTGTTGGGGTTTACAGAGCTGTAGTCCTTGTTATCTCTTTCTAGAATGTCCTTCAAAACATTCTGGAGTAGTGGTTTGGTGGTCATAAATTTCCTCCGATGTGCTGTGTCATGGAAGGATCTTATTTCTCCATCAGTTTTGAAAGATAGTTTTGCAGGGTACATCAATCTGGGATGAAAGTTGTTTTCCTTTAGAACTTGAAATACTTCACTCCAAGCTCTCCTTGACTTGAGTATTTGTGCTGAGAAGTATGCTATGATTCTGATGGGCTTTTGTTCATAGGTGATTTCGTTCTTTTACCTAACAGCTTTTTAAGATTGTATTCTTGTATTGAATTTCTGGAATCTTGACGATGATATGCCTTGCTGTAGATAATTTTTTTTTTTTTTGATCATGGCTAATTGGAATTCTACATGCCTCACTTATCTGTATGTCAAATTCTTTTTCTCTACTGGGAAAGTTTTCTGCTATGATGTCTGTGAACAGTTGTTTTCAAAAAATATCATTTGTGCTACTTCCTGCTTTTTTATTGACTCCAATCAATTTTAAGTTATTCTTCTTTCCCTCATCTAGCAGCTGCTGCATTGATTTCTCATGGTCCCCTGCTATTTTTAAGAAATATATTTTCATGATCAGTAACTGTAAGTTTGTCTTCTATATCTGAGATCCTGTTTTCAAACTGGCTTAATGTGCTGTGAGGCAGGTGTGGTGGCACATGCCTTTAATCCCAGCACTCGGGAGGCTGAGGCAGCAGGATTGTTGTGAATTCAAGACCAGCCTAGGCTATAAAGTGAGTTCAAGGCCGGTCTGAACTGCATAGTGAGATCCTGTCTCAAAAATACTTTCAATGGAATTTTATTCTCCTGGATATCTGCTTGAATCTACCTTATGGATTCCATTTCTTTCCTATGATGAGCATTCATGGTTTCCATAATTTTCTTAAGTTCCTCTTTTTGTCTGTATCTGCTCTAGAGTTACTAAGCATGGTTTTCTTTGGGGACACCATTTCTACAGTTATTTGAGAACTTATTTGTGATTTGATTTTTTTCCCAGAGCCTCATTCAATTGCTTTGTTACCACTTCATAGAGGCCAGGTGCCTGGCTTTCAGATTGTCCCACTTCATTGTTTCCTGGGTTTGCCTTTGATAAACTGGATGTCAGGAGTTGCATCTTAAGTGTCTTCTCAATTTCTCTTCTTTTCTTAGTTTAATTCCTGGGGTAATGTTTGTAAACTGCCTATGGTAGGCTGCCTTATTGCCAGTATTTAGAACCCTTAGGTAATGACTACTTCCATGAAGTATCGTCCAGATGTAGTTGGTTTTTGGGTTTTGAGTCTGTTGGAAGACCCTACCTCTCTACTTTATTGGAGATGAGAAATTGCTGTTTGTTTGGCCCAGTCCCTGATTCTTTGGCACTGTGCCATAATATTTTCTGTGATCCTTAGTGAATCTCAGTCATGGACTACCAGGAAAAACAGCTGTTTAGAACAATTATGTCACTTTTGGGTACAGTGGTACCATTAGCATCAAACACAGCCTAGAAAATTACAAACTGAACTAACCATTAACTTACTACATTTAACCAAATGGACTAGATTTATGGTTATATAACAAAATCTAAAATAAACAGAAAATTATATGCAGTATATAGGCTCTTAAACTGTCAATTTTGCCCTCAGAGGTTAAAATTTAAAATGGGTTAAGAAGAAAAAAGAGAAATGGAAGGAGAGGAAGAGATTAAAAGTAAGGTTAGAGGACAAAGGGGGACCACACTAACTTTGGGAAACTGATGCAGAAGACTGAAGGGAAAGAGAAAAAGAAGATATAAAAGGAACAAAACAGAACCACAACCACAAAGAGGCTAGAAACTATGTTCACACTGATTTAAAAACAAGAACAATGGAGAAAAAAAACACCACCACAACAAAAAACAGAGAGAGACAGAGACAGAGACAGAGACAGAGACAGACAGATACAAAAAAAAAAAAAAAAAAAAAAAAAAAAAAAAAAAAAAAAAAAAAAAAAAAAAAAAAAAAAAAAAAAAAAAAAAAAAAAAAAAAAAAAAAAAAAAAAAAACAAAGAAAAGAAAAAAGTCCACTTCCTGGTTTGTTTCTGTTGTCACTGGTAGACAGTCTATGGAGACAGACTCCTGATCCATGCTGATCTATCCCAGTAAGCCAGCAGTAGTTTTTTGGTGGGGTAGCAAATAATCTCAGTGAGCCTGCACTTCCTGGTGAAGACTCATTCAGCCAGCAGCCAGCAGCATACCTTCTGCGGGCCTAAGTCCAGCTGTGAGCCACTAGACAGAGACAGCAGCAGCTCGGAGTTCTGAGCTCCAGGCCGATTACTCTCTCACACAGGAAAACTGAGCCCTCTGCACTCACTACCAGTCAGTGCAGCCTTTCATGTCCTCTGCTCCCCTCCACTATCGCATCTTTCACAGAGACATTCGGGGTCACCAGCTATCACTGTGTGTCTGCAGGTTTGAACCACTCCTCTCACACAGTGAGACAGCTCAGGGAAAAGGCACTGCTGAGTATCTCCTCCTTCTTCATGTTGGTGCTCTTTCTCCCTCCCATACACTTTAAATAATCTCTGCACTACTTATAATAGCTAACACAATGTAAATGATACATAAATAGTTGCTATACTGTATTATTTAAGGATTAATGATGAAGGGAGCAAAGCCTGTACATGTTTAATACAAAAAAACACTTTTTAAAAAAAATTATTTGCATTCCCTGGTTTGTTGAATCAAAAGATGTGGAATTCAGGGACACAAATATCAAATATAGAGTAGGAATGTAATGGTATCCTATTTGCATTTTTCTGATGCTAAAGAAGTTGACCATCTTTTCATATGTTCCATGCAATCACTAAAATCTTTGCTACTTTCTCATTCCTTCAATAGGCCCAGGCATGTGCCTGGAACAAACACCCAATCCTAACCCACAATCAGAATCAGTAAATATCCTCCAATGGGGGAAAAACTGTTCTCGAATGTTCAGCCCACTCAGGAAATTCAGCCTATCTATTTGTCTTTATTTCCATAGTTTTCTGATGCCTTTTAAAATATGATTGCTGATTTTTGTAATGTATCCTATCTTGCCATGATCTATTACATCCTACTTGGAAGTGACATGTAAATCATACATTAAAATCCAGTAACATGATGCTATACACTATTCTTACCTGCAAGGCCAGGTTTCAATCCTGGTTGCTTATTTGTTTCATACATCTTCAATATAAAATTGGGGATTCCTGCTACAGTCTTTCCTTGGTCTGTGCGGATACCTCCTTTTAATGCAGAGTGATATATCCCCCGGGGCATATTCATCATTTCTTGCTTCACAAGTGATATAAAAAATTCTCCCAAAGCTGAAAAAAGACAAAAGGAGATGAAAAGTTAAAGTAAATACAGTACTTTGGAAAATAAATATTCATTCTTAATTTTTATATAAACATTTAGGCTATACTTCAGTTGAGTTTCACATGGTGATAAGAAAACTCTTGATCCCCATCCCCTTCTTACTTTCTCCAAATTAGAACATGGCATGAAGCTGTTTGAGCTTAGGCATCATTCTTAATTCCAATCTTCTTGTATGTGATCATTAGCAAATTCTGCCTCCACCTTCAAAGTATACTGCTGCACTGGTTTGATACTGTGTTCCGCTAAGACCTCATGTAATTTGGATGGGGCTGAGTCTGGCATTTGTGATTGGTTTGTTGTCTGGCACTGGGATTGGTGATGTGAGTGCTGCACCTGTCCAGGGGTGGAGCCGACATACAGGGTAAGGGTGGGAAGAAGGTGTGTCCTCTCTCTCTCTCTGTCTCTCTCTCTCTTGCTGGTTCACCTTGCTGTTTTGGCGGCTGCCATGAATGGCCGCCCCACCACGCCATGCTGCCTTGGAGCCAACTAAGTATGGACTGAAACTCCGGAGAACTGTAAGAAATAAATCTTTCCTTCCCTAATTTTGGGTGTCAGGTATTTTGTCTCAGCAATGAGTGAAAAGTTACTAAGACAATCATAAATCCACCCTTTCTCCATTTTGATTGCTACTTTCCTTTGTATCATTATCTTTCTTCCTCATGTATACTAATATAAAAACCATTTATTGGTTTCTTTTTGTTATGACCACTTCTGAAAATTTTCTACTCACTAGAAGCCAGAATGTTAACATTCCCTTCCTAAGGTCATCCTATGGTTTTTCACTGTACATAGAATAACTTCATAACTTCTGACCATGATGATCATGACATTCCCTCTGACCTCATCGCTACCAGCCTCCCTCCTTGTCTTTGGAAGCTAAAGTTACACTTCCAAACAGCATTTTCTATTTCTCAAAACCACAAAGTTTCTGTCTTAGGGACACCAAACTTGCTGTTCCTTTCGCCTGGTACAGCATCATTTCCAGATTCACGTAACTGGCTCCTTCTTGTCTTTGAGGTGTTTTCAGAGAGGTCGTTTATGACCATATATCATTCCATAAAAATATCAGCAGTTATTAAAAAAAGAAATATGTGTTCATTATTTCTTTACTATGTTCCTTGTAATTAAGTCCAAGATCTTTGCTGTTTTTCACTTAGTTATTAAAAACTAACATAGAAATGTAGGATCAGAAGACAGAGGATGTACAAAATACATTCAAGTGTTATTTTCCTAAGGACCACTAGAGGCTGCCCAATACAGAATCAAAAACAAAGAAACATGAATGCTAAAGAAATTGCATGGATTGCAAAACAATAACCAAAGCGAGTGAGCGACCAAGACAGAAAGAGCGTGCTTTTCCCAGGAACAAAAGCAAGATTCTACCTCACTACACTGAAATTTCATTTTGAATATATCTATCTAAAAATCTCCTTTAAATGACTATGACTATATTAAGGTCAGCAAATTTTCCCTGTAACATCTATTAAGTACCAAGTTCTGTCCTTCCTATGTACAGTAAAACCCTCCTAGATTAAACCAAGTTTCTCCATTCAAATCTCAGAGAATATTAGCAAGAGGGGTGGTGGTAGTGGTAGTGGTTCCATTTATCCCTTCAGACCTGCTCCTTGCTCTTAACCCCACTCTGGGCCTTTCACAAATAACTTTTAAGAAATTCACCAACAGGTTCCCTTATTCTCTGGCTTCTGTGGACGTCAACCAAGATCGGAGCAAGAGATCAGAGGTTGAAAACAGAATGTATTCCCCAGATGCCTTCCTGCAGGTTCCTGCGGGTTCCTACAGGTTCCCAGAATCCCTCTTCAGAAGGCTCTTGACTCCCCTTAAGCATCTCAATTTGTGATAAACATGGTTTCTTATTCTCCCTCCCCTTAGGATATTCGGCCAAGGAATATTAACCACTCTGGGATGATCTGTCATCTGTAGTGAACTTCCCCTTTCTTTGACAACACAATCATAAATAGTTTCTTTATTAAGCCTCTGCCCATTTGTTCCTCTGAATATGATCTACCTTTCTTGTTACAAGCTTAATACAGCATCTAACCAAAAAAGATGAATAACATCCATTGTGGGTCATATACCTCAGTTCCTGAATACAGAGGCACAAGCATGACTGCTTCAAGCTGGGGATGTGAATTATCTGTTTGTGAGGATAGCAGCACTATGATAAGAGAAAGTAATTCCATACTTTCTCAGAAAGAACAGTATTTAGGCAATAGGAACAAGAACATATCTGCATGTGGACTAACCCAAAAATGGAAATTTGTCTCTTGTCAAGCTCTACAGCAAATTAGGGACTCTTAAATAACTCTAGCCCAAAGAATATTTTAAATGAGGATGAGATATTAGGAGTTTGAATGTAGACGGTACATTGAACATCCTCTTTGCCTAACTACTAAGCTAGCAACTAGAGTCCTTTTTTCCATTAGAACCTTGCCCAGGTCAGTGATGGTGAATCTCTTAGTGCTTTCAATGATACAAACAACCTACTGCACCATGTGAGCCATAGGTTCGCCACCACTGTAAGCTCTTTTCTATAGAGGACCAGGTAAGAATTAGAAAAAAAAGTGGAAAATTTGTAAGACAAGGAGTATCAGACATAAATATTTTAAGCAACCCTGGTGTCCTTCAGCAGGTGAGTGTATAAACAAACTACAGTGCATCCATAGAATGAAATATCACTGAGCAACTAAAATAAAAATAAAACAAAAAATGAAAGCCAATGATACAGGCAATAATTTGGAATGACCTCAGGGACACTAAGTTAAATAAATAAATCTAACCCCAAAAGTTTACATATTGAAAATAACTGGTAAAATCTAGTAAGTCTCCAGTGCAGCTAATAATATTGTGTCAATAACATATTATGGTTATGTGAGATGTTATCAGTAGGAACAGCTAGGTAAAAGATACATGGGAACACTCTAAAGTATTTTCATAGCTTCTTAAAGTCTAAAAACATTTAAAAACACAACTTAAAAAAAAACCAACAACAACAACACTAGGAGATGGGTGTGGTGGTGCATGGCTGTAATCCCAGTACTTGGGAGGCTGAGGTATGAGGATTTCCATGAGTTTGAGGCCGGCCTGCATTATATAATGAGGTCAAGCCCAATCTGGACTACATAGCGAGACCCTGTCTGAAAAGAAAAAAATTTTAAAAACCCAATACTAGTAATATCCCTATTAAGATTCATGCAAATTATCAGGTTTAAATTGCAGCTCTTTTTTTTTTTTTTTGGTCATTTAAAAAGAATTAAGAGGAAAAAGGGACAGAGTTTTCTAATTCCAGTGTAAGTCACTTTTCTGCCTGTAGTGACTAGTGATTAACATATATCATTCACCATGTACGTTGTATTGTTGATATTCCTAAGGCCAGAACCACAGACCTAGCTTGTGTCTTAGTTCTCCAGTTATCAGAGGGAAAGGAAAGCATAGTTAAAGGAAAAACTTTGTCCATGGTGATGGTTTGCCAGACATTTTTGGCATGAAGACCACTTGCCTGACTCTACTGATTCCTAAATAACTACAACTGTTGATCTCAGAGCCTCCCTTCTTCTCAGGAAAAGACAGTGGGAACCACCAAGTACAAACAATGCGGAACAGCCAACTGATGGCCACCACACACACTGGAAGGACAGGAACAGGTGCATCTCGGCAACTATGCCTCTTATTCCTCACATCTGCCCTCCCCCTTCCCCTTCCAACACCACATGATGGCAGTGAGGGCTACATGGAAGATGGAAAAACGTCACAGGAAAAGCTCCAAAGAACTTTGACTCTAAGGTTGTTTGAGGGTACAAAGGTTACATCAGATAATAAGAGTTTTCCTTTCCTTGAACTCACTATTAGCCTCAGGAGAGATCCTAAAGAGCTATGAGATAGGAAGTGGGAAGCAAGAAAACAGAGAACAAGTTTCCATGGGTTTTTCTAAATGAAAGGAGGCAGGAATTGGGAACAGGAGATTTGCCTAGAAATAAATAATACATATTTGCTCAAGTTTCTCAGGAATCTTCAGGTGAGAGGAAACCAAAGGGAAAAACAAAAAACAAAAACCTCCAACATTATAGGCTAATGGGATGCTTATTAAAATAAGATTTCTCAGCCGGGCGTGGTGGCGCACGCCTGTAATCCCAGCACTCGGGAGGCTGAGGTAGGCGGAGCATTGTGAGTTCGAGACTGGCTTGGGCTACAACGCGAGCACAAGGCCGGCCTGCGCTACATAGTGCGACCCTGCCTCAAAAAACCAGGGCTGGGAGTTTGGCTCAGTGCCTTAAGCGTCTGCCCTGGCAGGCGCGAGGTTGTGAGTTCAATCCCCGGTGCCGCAAAAAAAAAATAAATAAATAAAATAAAATAAAATAAGATTTCTCGTTTTTATAAAACTTCATTTTCAGAAATTAAGTTTTTCTACTCATAAATATTCAAGTAGAATTAGAATAAAAGTAAAATATTGGCAAATATTGAAAATCTATTAATCACAATGGATCACTTGGGGAATATTTAATAATTAGAAAATAAAATTTAAAATAAATAATGTAAATTCTCAGTCATAACCCACAAAGAAATTTCTCCAATGGGATTATCGACTATTTCTTGGGTAAGACAGAGTAACAGAGGCAGGTGAATATTTCTAAGTATGACATCCATATAGAATGATTACTACATTGTACACACTGGAACAATTTTTTAAAAGCTAAAGTTTCTATAAGCCTTATATCAAAACTGGCCACACAATTTGATCCATTTTAAAAAAACAATTTATAGTTCTCAAATGTCAGTAATACATGTGGAGCACTTCATAAAAAGAATAAATTTATAATTATGGAACTACCGAGTGTACCTTAGTCTAATGATCTTTGCACCGAACTTATGAAATGAAGATGATTAATCAAACCAGCCCAATGACCTACAGCTATGCTGCAGACTTACCTTACAGAATCACTCAGCTTTTGAAATGAATTTTAATTATGAGTTAGAACAATTTCTTTTTTTTTTCTTTTGGTCTTTTTGAGACAGTGGCTCACTATGCAGTTCGGGCTGGCCTTGAACTCACTTTGTAGCCCAAATTGGCCTTGAACTCACAGTGATCCTCCTGCCTCAACCTCCCAACTTCTGAGCTTACAGGCATGTGCCACCACACCTGGCTTGAGAACAATTACTTAAACTAATTTCCAGTTCAATTCTACTTGAGTCTAATATTTTTTGGTGAGTTTGAATACTATACCATCTCTATAGAACAGATAGATGCATTTAGCATTTCAATTAGAAAACAAATACTTACAATTAAATTACAGTATGTACACAGCACAAAAGAATACAATCCGAGAGGAAATGTCAGTAAAAAATGCTAGCTTCCCTGCAACCACAAGAAGTCACCTGGTAAAACCAAAGGAGTAGTGAGTGACAACAGATTGAGATAACAAGAGCCAGGAACTGAAAGATCCACATCCTCCTCATCTTCGTCTTCATCTAACTCATCAGGAATAGGGACTTCTGGTCTTATCTGAAAAATAAGAGGTAAGGTTATAGAGATACTACTATTTTGTGTAAAATCTCTGTCCTTTTTACATGTCAAGATCTAAACACTGTTAGACCTCATCACTCTAGAATGTTAAAAGAACACGAAAATTAGTATTTAAAAATCTATTCTGGTACCAATCAGTTATATGGTAGACTCTAGGTCATGTTGCTAGATACGGTTTCAGATCTATTTAAAGAACTAATAGTAATTCATTAAGAAAATCACCGTAAGCCAGCATATGCAATCATTATTATAGAAAACTAATAAAATTCTGCACCATCCAACAACAAAATGAAAGCTCTGATATGTTCAATATATTAAATTTCTATAGCTAACAATTAGATATTTGCCATTTCTGACACCTTTTGTAAATTTGTGATTTCAGCTATACTTCTATGACAAAAGTTTAAACCACAGTGGAAAGATAATAGAGACAAGGGAATGATAAAGCATGCTGGTTGATGTTTTTCTTAGACTTGGCAGTTTGTTGCTACAGAATATAAAAACACTAAAATCTGTAATTGGTAGCTATACTTTATTGTGTCTAACTTGCATTTTGAATATTTTGTAGTTGGTCTGTGATTAGATAAGTTCATGTAAACCAAAAATAAAGTGTAAAAAAATTACCATTACTGTAATTTCTATAAGATATAACTGTTAAGCAATTAATTAAATTTTTAATACTTTCAATGACATACCATCATAATGCTCACATAGAGATAATTAAGCATTAGGGGAGAAAATCAAAATATATAAAAGTGGTTGCTATAACCATAAAGTGCCAGAACCCAGTCATTACCATTAGCCTGTCTCCTGAAGTTATTTTTAGAAATAATTAACAATTCCTGCAGACTGCCTTCTTCATAGGTCCCCAAAGCATGGTTTCATTTAGGAACTGCACTGAGTCAGGATTCTTGCAGGGGGATAAAGGAAAACAGAGAGGAAATGCTTCTCTTAAGTATAATAATCTCAACTCTGATGAAGCCTTTCAACCATAACTAGTATTCTCTGCATTAGTAAAGCAAGAATGAAAGCAACCTGACTATCTGAGTACTTTCCAGGACAAGATTTAATTTAGAGTCAATACTGAGTACCTAATTCTCAGAGGGCTGACCCAGCCACACTTACAAAAGGTAACAATCAAGTGTGCTCCAGATAGAGTGTGGCAGCTTTCACAGGTAACACTGCATTCTAGAGATACTCTGGTGCGTTTAACAGATTTTTAGTTCTGAGAAGCAGGCTTTCCCAAGTAGATCTGATTTTATACATACTTGGAATATACTAAGTTTGATGTATTTAAGAGTTGTCTTAGAGATCCTAACCAATCCTAATGGCTTAAAAAGTGTTGGTTCAGTTCCTCTCTGTCTTGTTTCCTGACTTTTTGATGTATTACAATATCTCTGGAAAACAGTAAAACAGAGTTACATGTGGCCCAGTAATTCTACTCCTAGGTATATAACCAAGAGAAATAAAAATATATAATCACACAGAAATGCTTATGGCAGCAGCACGTACTTATAATAGTCCCAAAATGTAAGTAAACCCAAATGTTGAACAACCAATGAAGGTATATTCAAAATGTGGTATGTCCATGTAATAGAATATAATTTGACCAAAAAAGAAATAAAGCACAGACATATGCTACATATGAAAAAATTGTGAAAACATTATACTGAGTAAGGAAGTCAGTCACAAATGAACATATCCTGCAATCTTCCATTCACAAGAAAAGTCCAGAATAGCCAAACACATAGACAGAAAGTTGGTTAGGGGTTGCTTAGGACAGCAAAGGGTAATGGGGATTGGCTGCTAATAGTTTCTTTTAGGGGGAAAAATGTTCTAAATTTAAAATGTGATTGCCCTGTGATGAGCTACACAATTCCTTGAATATAATTATAGCACTGAAATGTGTACTTTAAATGGGTGATACGTATGGTATGTGAGTTACATGTCAATAAAGCTGTTTAAAAAGAAATTAAGGCAATAGGCAAGGGGAGAGGAAGGGGGTAGGCAGAGTGGCAGCAGAGAAGGAGGACGATGACTACAGCACAAACCTCTGATGTGACCTCCATCAGTGGGGCCTCAGAATAGTGTGGAAACTACATCAAAGGAACAAATGTTTCCAGAATTATTTAATACAAAGGGTATGATCTTCTACACTGTCCAGTCCTGCTCAGTCAACCTAAATTACTTAAAATGAGTCACAAGACACAGGGCATCAATATTTTTCAGAGCTACTAAAGAAAGAGTTACCTGGTTGGGAATATAGAAAAGTGATCCACCCCTTGATCTTAAAATATTTAGTTTCATTTTCATGTAACTAGATTCCAGGAGGCATATACGGTTATCTGTTCTTCTCCAATACGGATGAATTTTAACAAAAATTATTGATGTACAGTAATTTAAATATAGATGATAAACTCTACATACTTATAATGATATGATAACCTCTTCAATTTTATCTCCTCAAAAGTGAGCTGATTCCTCTGGATGAATTAGTACTTTTTATTAGAATCTGATTCCATTACTTTTTCCTTCCCCTCTGCTACCTCTTAAAAAATTATTTCTTCTATCTTCCTTTTGTAACACCAGGCTTTTCCCCTGGTATGTGTGCAATGATTGGATAAGTGCAATGTGAACACAAATAGGGAGCATCAAGAAAACATGAAAGAATGCCTGTTGATGTTTGAAAATTCTGGCAATTGTATTACATTAGCTATGAAAACACCCATGAAAAACTGCACATATATTTCAAATACACTTGCACAACAAAGCCCTTTCAATTATAGCTAAGTTTTGTTGAAAAAACTTAAATGGAAAACCAAATATATGATGACAAATTAGTTTCTAAAATCTGCTTCAAACTGAATACTGGAAAGATTAGCTTACAAAATGGCTCACTGTGGATTGTGAGTCAGATAACCTTTCAACCACCTTTCTGTGTGTATAGCCTAAGAAAATCCAAGAGTCTCTGCATAAACAGAGGATTTTAATTTGGAACATGTCAAGTATCTGCATAAATTCAGTTAAAAGAGAAACAGCTTCTGATGAATGCAGTGACATTCACTTAAATCGAAGCCAAACGGGTTACACCATGTTTATACTAACCCTGGATGCATAATAAGTTTTATATTTCTTCTAAAATTAACTCCAGAAATCAACAGAACAATCTATGTTAAGGTATCTATAATAAGAAAGTATAATTTTTAAATAGCTGAATTTTTTTTAATGAATTCAACTCAGAGACAAGAGTCATTATCTTCTACCAAAATGTTTATCCATTGCTGATTATTTTATCAGAAAAACAGTTCTCTATAGTTTTGTTTAGTTGATTTTTTTTTCTTTTTTTTGTTTTTTTTTGGAGTGGGAGATACTAAAGAAGGCAGAGGAGAATGGTAAATCGCTAAAAAGAACAGAAGAAATAAAAGATAAAAGCAAAAAATAATTCTTGTCTATTTTTCTGCATTATAATGTATTTTTCTGCATTATAATCAATAGCTCCTCAAAGAAGTCCCCCTGAATTTCTGAACCAACTTTAGGTTTGAATTTTAAGTGATTAACAATGATACTATTACAAACCAACAAAACATACGATTTCATTCAGTATCTCCAGGTCATAAAACAGGCCCTACCACTTAGCATACACATAGTAATTAAACTGATACAAATGTTAGTGTCCATCACCTCTAGACTCACAGACCTTAACCAGTGGCAAGATTAAATTAGTGAACTTGGTATTTAAATACTTCACTCAGGTGATGTCTCAGTGAGCTCTACTATCCACTCATCTTTATTTCATCTTACTTTAGATGTACTATCATCCACATTTATATCTTCCTTTTGATGTCTACCATTTCTCTTACTCCTTTGGTTCCACTTCACTTTCAATGTATACAGTTTAATGTTTAGCAATCAACAAAGAATATTTCCTAAGTAAATGTTTTTAAAATGTAATACTTACCAAAGTCACTAAATTACAATTTACAAAGGTAGCCCCTTTTACAAGGACATGCTATGTTTTTTTCATAATTTTGAAATTCACAGTGGGTTCAAGAGTTTAGTTCACAAGTTGCCACAAGTGGAGAGAATATCAATGCAATTTCATCGAAATGTACATGTTAACCTCAAATTTTATAAGTCAACTGCTCCTTAGTTCAGAATGAGTCATTTCTAACAACAAAGAAAAAAAATCTTAGATTTTACATTATAGAAATTCTTACTTGAAAAAAACTCTAGAAACATTTGAAAATACACTTTTTAAAATAAGTCTCCATTCCATATTATTCCCATCAGCTACAAAACAGAGGTGGAACACTCACCTGGTTGTATCCTTAGCCTTTTGGGACTTATTAAGGATATGAACACATTGACCATTTTCTATACCTTTAGTCTTTAGACAGCCAAACAACCAAACTGAAAATAGTAATCAATAAAAAGAAGAATGCAGGGGGCAGTGTTAGAAGCAATGAGTCTCCCTCCATGAGGAGACAGCACCTCTCTATCGGAAGCTGGGGTCAGAGTGAGGAAGAATTTCCAACCACTTACACCCTCTTCAAGCAACCTCAGATGAGTAAATTCACCATAGTGAGATGCTGCCACTTTTTGGAGAAGCACATGTCTCAGAAGGAGATTACAAAAAAATAATAATAATAATTTTTAAAAAATAAAAATAGTAAAAAAGATAAGCCAAATAGGTTTCTTTCTAGCTCTTTCCACGCTGGTGGTAAAGACCCAAAAGTAAAAAGAAATCCTAACTCTAAGTATACAACTACTAATTGTGTTGTAAAGTACAAAGAAATATTTATGCCTATAGAAGATTTAGAGTAATAACACACAGTTGCTAATATTTCACTTAGTATAGCACTTAACCAAGTAAAACTATAACAAACATACTCAAAAACTGAATATAATCTTATAGTCATAAAATATAAACATGCCAATATTTAAAGAATTAGACATAAGCAATTAAGAGAATATAAGAGTTAATAAAAGCTATTGCTCCAGCTGAAATGTTTCAGCAATAATTGCTAAAAATAAAGATAATTTTCATGACATGATCTAAATAAGCAATTACATATTAGAAATAATCATAAAAAAGACATCTCTCAAAGTGCCTCAGCTAATCTATCGGTAGAAGTTTGCATACCAAATTTATGTAACTTTTTTTTCTTTTTCTTTTTATAAGTAGCTATTGGTATTGTTAGTCACTGTAGTACAGCTTGAAATCACGTTTTTTTTTTTTTTTTTGTAAATTTTATTTTAAAGAGAATAAACCTGAACAAAATAAAACAGAATAAAGCCAATCAAAACAAAATCGTGAATGTGATACAGGACTTCCGAATAGTTTGTGCTGTCATTGTTTGATTTTCTTTGTGCCTAGGTCTTGTAACCTGAACAACTATCTCTAAGATAACAAAATGCAATATATTACCTAGTGTTAATTTCCTAGGTTTTTTTTGAAATTCTGTATCATTTCTATCCTTTTATTTTTGCTATGCTTTTTAAAATAAAAAAAAACCAAGATAATAGGAAATCAACAATGGCCACCATAATGCCTTTTGTTATCTTTGAAATTGCTGACCATACCATCAGACATAATACAATCAAACAAAACAGAACAGAATAAAACCAATCAAAACAGAACATTAAATAAAACAAAACAATAAAATGGAACAAAACAGTGAGAACAATATTGGACTTCAAAAACAAGACAGAAGGAAATTCCTCATAGTTGCTATATTACATATTGTTGTTCTCTCAATAGATGCTCAGGCTATTGGTTTTAAGCCTGCAAAGTCAATTAAACAATACAAGCATTAATTTGTTTTTGTACCTCAGTTGCTATCAACTCAACCTGTGTTCCTCTGAATCAGTCAGTTGCTTACAGTGTAGGGTGGAGGGAATGTCTTGTCTCCCAACCCAGCTGACTGTTGGCTAATGGGAAGGGTGAACTGGCTTCTTGTTTCCCCTCCCAGGCCCTGCATGACTTCTGCTGGCTCCTGGAAAGGGCAAATTGGTTTCTTGTTTCTCCTCCTGGGCCCCACATGGCTTCCACGGGCTCCCAGGAAGGGTGAATTGGCTTCTTGTTTCTCCTCCTGGGCCCTGCATGGCTTCCATTGGCTCATGGAAAGTGTGAACTGGCTTCTTGTTTCTCTTCAGAGGCCCTGCATGGCTTCCACCAGCAAAATCACATCTTTGTAAATTATATACTACAAAACACATTTACTTTAGCTCTTCCATTTGTAATCACTGCATGACAAATGAAAAAATCTACTTTTATGAGCAATACAGAATATTGACAATACAGAAAATTCTGTTTTACTTCAGATTTGGTTTTACATAATGACTCCAATTCAGTTCAATAAACAGAAGTTTGCCAGATTCCTACTGACATCTAAAATTTGTATAAACTCAATTCAGAAGAAAAAGCTAAACCTAGTCTAATGTCTGAGGATACCAAGAAATTTATATCAAACCTTATAGCCATTTGATCTCCAGGAGTTTCTAACTAATTGTTATAGTTCATATTTAGATGTACTCCCAAAGCCTCATACGGTCATAGATGGCACTTTTCAGACATGGCCAGATCTAGGGTGTGTGATGCTGGGATTAATGATGTAATGTTGGAATTAAGTAAGCAATGCTGGGATTAAGGGTGCCCCACCCTGGGAGTGCTACCCAACCTAAGGCCAGGTAGCCTGGATGGAATATAAAGGACATAAAAAGAGCTGCTGCAGTTATTTGCTGCTAACACTTCTGTTGCTGCTTTCTTTCTGCTTCCTCCTGCCTGCTCTTCTTCAAGAACCAGCAGGACTCCACACCTTGGAGCCTCAAAACAGCAAAGGCGAAATACTTTGCTTTGAGAAGAGAACACCAGAGCAACATCTCACAGAATGGTGGTGGTCTAGAGAATTTGTTCCTCAGGATGGGTTCAGAGTGCTCAGGAATCCAGGTACTTGAGCGCTACAGCCAAGAGAGAAGGAAGCCTGGCTACTGGCAGTACACTTTGGCATCATCTACATGGCACTAATTTTAGCTGCAAGAGTTTTGGGATCAGGAAGGCTCCCACCCAGATTTTAGAAGAAGGCCTAGGAGGCTTGAGAAGGCAGAGTGTGAAGCAGAAGGTATAATGATGATCCCAGAAGGTTGGAGAAGCCAGGAATATGTATCATCTCAAGAAAGCTGAAAGAATGGAGCAAAGCCAGCCCAAGAAAGAAGCCATGAGGGCTGCAACCACCCACAGTGCCATAGGGGAGGAGCACACCAAGCTCTTTGGAGTTCACATCATGCCACAGACTGCCTCAGATGCTGAAAATGGAACTATAGGACATAATGCTTGCCCAGTTGGATTTTGGATTTGCTTTGGTCCCATTCCTTTGTATCTCCCTATTTGTACCTTTTGGAATGGTAATGTTTACCTTGTGCCATTGTATGTTAGAGATGTTTAACTTACTTTTCATTTGCACAGGGGCTCATAGCTTAAAAGTTTGCCCTGAATCTCTGAAGATACTTTCTGCAATGCTGAAACTGCTAGGACTTTGGCAACTCTTAGAGATGAACTAAATGTCTTTTGCATAAGTGATGTACGTGAATCTTGGGGGCCAAGGGGAATGCTATGGCTTGTATCTATTTGGGCCCCCCAAAGCCTCATGTGGTCATAGGTAGGGTTTTTCAGAGGTGGCTGGATCTAAGTATTAAGTGATGTTGGGATTAAGTGTGTGTTGCTAGGATTAAGAGTGCCCCACACTGAGTGCAGCTCACACTAGCCAAAAGGCAGGTTACCTGGATGAAATGTAAGGGCAGACTTAGTTGTTGTTGCTGCTACTTTGCTGCCTTCTGCCTTCTGCCTGCCATGATCTGTTTCTCTTCTGTGATGCCACTCTGCCATGCCACCCCGCCTTGGAGCCAGCCAACAATGGTCTGAAACCTCTACAAACTGTGACCCAAACATACCTTCCCTTCTTCAAATTTAGCTGTTGGGTATTTTATCATGGCAATAAGAAAAGTAAGTAAGACAGTATTGTTACGTATTACTTTACACAACACAAAGTTTGTCTCTGTCTTTATACTCTGAAGGCATTCATGAAACATCTGTATGCATCTGAACTAGTAGTAGCACAAATTTTGAAATCAGATACTGAATTCTTTTAATATGATCTAATAACTTACATGTAGTTATATTAAGTAGATGCCAGAAAAGGAGACAGGTTTAATTTGAAACTAAAATAAACTTATTTTAGAAACCAAGATCATGTCATAGTGTGTGCTAATGCCTAAAGGCAGTGGTAGTTTCTTCATTCAGTTCTCTGGAGCTAACTGATACATTTTTCCACACTATATTAATAAACAGCATGTTTCTCAAATAGCACTATTTTTTTTTCCTTTCTCTTGATTCTAGGGATTGAACCCAGGGCCTCATTCATGCGAGGCAAGTGCTCTACCACTGAGCTCTTCTCCCAACACAGTTGCATTTTTTTTTTATATCACAAATAAAGCTAGTTAGCTATACAGGCGGTAGAAAATCTTCACCCACAAAGGCCACACTTGGATTTGAAGTCCAAATTGATGTGATGACCTGGCAACAAAGTGGTTTCTACAGTAACACAGATCTTCAGGACCAAGGTATTTTTCAGTCATCTTTAGGAAACTTCATTTGTCTTCTATCTTCTTCCAAGAGATTCAAATTCATTACCCATGAAGTCTAAGAACTCTAAAGCCTTTTATATATTAAACAAATAATAAATATAAATTTTTACCTTGTATGGACAATATATCTAGGGTTACACAGACCATCAGGTAAGGATCTCCTAAGAGTGGGCACACAGTCATAAAAGAGCAAACTAGAGATGGAGTAAGAAAGCAGAACTGCCTACCTTTTCAGGTAGATGAAGGATGGTATGTTCTCCTGCACTAAAATGGGACAGAGATTTGTATGCAGCATTTGCTACAAGTGGGTCCTAGAGTGGATAAAAGAAAAGCAAATAAACAAATTAAAAATATATTAAACCTCAGATCTGGAAGAGAAAATCTTCCATCAGTAGCCCCATGGTTCTATAGCCAATATTCTTTGGGAATGGTATTCAAGTCTTGTTTAGGCCAAAAAGACATTTACCATAAATTTTAGAGGAGAAATCAAGGAGTTTAACCTTCATTTCAAAAAAGAACATTATAGGGGGAAGAGCAAAGGGCCTGAAGAGAGAAGTAAGGACAAGTAGGAAAAATTCTCAGCCAAAAACATCTTCATGGAGAATATGTCCCAAATAAAAAGAGACAGAAAACAGCATTAGGCAAAAAGGTCAGAGACATCATGTTTTGAACCTAATTTGGACATTACACATAAGGCAACTCATAATTGCTCAGGATTTGATGAAGTAATACAGTTTAGTGGAAGGAGTATGAGGATTTAGAGTTCAACAAGTCTGTGTCTGGATTCTGGTTCTCTACCCATTAACCAGGCAAGTCAACCTTCTAGATTCTAAGTTGATCGACTCATGAGTCAGGTACAGTAGCACCAACACTGTCTTCATTATACTCTTGATTACAAATGACACCAACAGCCTGGGCAGGACCGTTTGTTGGTTTGGTAAATTTGCTGGCAGGGAAGTGACAAAGTAGGAAAGAGAAAGGACCATATAAAATATGAAATAATGTCAGCATTCCCTCTTCACGTCTGTCAGATACCCACCCCCCCAAAATTAAGTGTACTTTATGGTAAAGATGTATTAATGAGCATAAATTAAGAATAGTTTTTATAAAAATCTAAACTTACACATTTTGTTTAGCCAAGAAGCCATCATTACAAGAGAGTTACTATTTTTTATTCTAAGAGTCGTATTTCACAATTCTTTCCCCAACTTTCTTCTGATTTACTGACACCCTCTGGGATAGTACCTTGTTTTGAGTGTGAGTCCAGAGGAAGCTGAGCACTTGAACTTTAAAATTCTGAAAAATCAAAAAAGCAAGAAGAAAAGTTTTCAGACAAAGTTAAAACTAAGAGTAAGAAATCTCAAGTAATAAATAAGAGAAATCAGATTACTTTTAAGCTTTTATCAGTATTAACTCAATCTGTGTTTACCTATCATTCAAAAGATGAAAATACTCAGAAACAGACTCATCATCTAAAAACACTGACAATTTAACAACCTTGAAATTTTAAGATTATCAAATCTAGAAAACTAACCACTTTTTACTATCCTTCAAGTGCTATTACAAATGTCACTCTTCCAAGCCACTCCTCCTAATTTCCTACAAAACAGAGTTTACTTTTCTCTAAACAGCCATATGACATGTGGCACACTTCATCATCTGGGATGATCTACTACAATGTACTCTGCTTAGGGCAGCGACTGTGTCTTTTTTCATTTGAAAGATATAGAACACAGCCCAGAATAGCTCCATAAAAATGGCAAATATTTAATAAATAACTGATTGAGTATAAAAAGGTATTTGTCTTCCAAGACTCAAAGACACCTTCATTTCTTTTAACTTTTTCTCTTGTAAATCATATATAATTCCTCTATATCTTCTTGCCTTTACATATTCTAATCTTCAAACTTCAATAGGAAGCAGCATTACAATAATTTTTCAACATTCTACTCTAATGATTAAGGTTTCTGTAGATTCCTCATAAATATGTGTTTCACTTCCTATACCACACTTGTCGATCTTTGATTAACTGTAACCATCAAATGTTATAATTACCATTGCTCACATCTATCTCCTTTAACAACCTTTGAACTTCTGGAAGTTCTCAACATGGTAATCGTACGAAGATACATAGTATGCAGCTAGAAAGTCCTGGGTTTGGACACTAGCTTTCACTTAGTCACTACAATCTTGGTTAAATTATTTGCCTGATACAGATTAGATATGCAATAAATATTGGTTTAATAAATGAACAGGATTCAGAAATATTTTTTGACATATAATTAAAAAAATTTTTAACCTTTCCATCAGATTTTGGAACTATCAGTGCAAAATAACTAGAAAAGTATTGGAAATTTAATAGGAATTCAAAAAATAGTATGTGTATTATTAATAAGTATTTCCAAGGCCTAGTATAGTTATCATTAATGTGTTCAGAGTCAGTGAATAAATATACCAGATATAGTGCAAAGCAATTCAAAAGCTAAACTGCAATTGAATCATGGGTGCTATTTTCAACAAGTTATTGGTTAATGAAGAAAATAATATATGTATACATATCCCTATAGTATAAAATAGAAATAAAGCTCTTAAAATGGGATAAAGAACTTCAAGAGCAGTAGACTTTGGCTTAGAGACAAATTTTCAAAGGATGAGACGAGTTAAAACAATTATTTCCTAAAATAGATTTTAAATTTAGAGGTGAAAAAAGATGTCTAGACAGAGGGGACACATGAACAAAAGAAAAGAAACAGAAAAGTTTGAAGGAGCACAGGGAAATGATGAGTGATTTCATTTTTCTGGAATGCAGGGTGCAGGTTGATAAATGTAGGGTTTATAAGGGCTACTGGCTCATTTTAGCTGAACATAAGGTACTGATATGACTGGGGCTAGAAATGCTTTGGAAAAACTTAGTTCAACTCTGGATGATAGCCAAGCAAGTTCTCAGCAGTTAAACAACAACAACAACAAATTATCTGAACACAGATAAGAGAGGGAAGGATAGAAGGACAGACTGAAGGACAGGAAGACAGAAAGAGGGAAGTCCAGAGAGCAAGGTGGAAAGGAGATAAAAAGAAAGGTAGGGAAGACCAAAAAGACAGAGGGGGGAAGTCTTTCTTTCAATACTGCATCATTTCTGTTTCTAAAGGGACTGTCACTGAAGCAAGCCCTCTCGACTGGGAATGAAGAGATGGATAAAACTGCCCCAAAGTAGTCTATCTGAACAACAGAGGAAGTTTAATAATACATTAGCCTGAAAGTCAACCAAAGGGATGTAAACTCTGAAAAAAAATAATAATCTAGTCCAAAAGACAATTCACATAGATGGACAAGCAAATGTAAGAAACTAACAGAAAAACTACTTCATAAATTAACCTGTAGTAAAATCTGAACAACATAAAAGTACTAGCAAAACAGAAGTGTATAATTTCTCCCTTAAAAACAGAATATAACTCTATACAACATGCCCTTACTTGAGTTTTATGTCTTAGCTCCTTATCAGTAACTCTGTAGGTCCTCTGACAAGTACCCAAGACTGTTAGCCATAAAAATAAAAAACCCTGTTGGTGAACTATATACTCTAAGAGTCATAAATTTATTTTTTTAAATACCCTATAAGAAAAGCCCACACATGAGAATAAACTCAAGGTGCTTTTACTGGTTTAGTCATTTATTCAATAATTACTTACCAAATATATATTAGTTATCAAACACTGTACTATCAATTTAACTTCAGAAAAGACAAATTTGGTTTTATTTACTATAGAGCATTAGAGTTATAAGAAATATTTTCCTATAATCCTTTCTAATCATATGATCTAAAATATATAAAGAACCATTACTAGAATCCTATGGAGTGGCAGTTTGTCAGAGGCTGTGAAGCACTCAGTCAAACTAAAGGTTCAGCAAGACTCCAAGTGAAAAATCACTTGCTGCTCTGTGAAGGAAAAGCAACAAAGGTGCAAGTGAAAGAGAATATAGCGTCCAAAAGTAGAGACATAAATGTCATTTGCCATCCTCTGACTCATTTCACTCCAGTAGAGATAATGTAGATAATGTTAAGTAGCAATGTATGAATCTATAGCAAGTGTCCCATCAAGTGTTTCAAGGTGACATTGAAATGACAAACACTGAGTAATTCATAACATTGGGTGAGCCATTCTGCCTTTATTAAAGTCTTCATGACTTATTCTTTAGACCTTAAAACATTAACAAAATTACTTTAAATTGTTAGCCTTACAAACTCTATTATTTTAGAAAAAACTTTTTAAAACATACATTTTAAAACCTTGACTACATTGTCATAAGAACTTGGTATGTTTTATGTTCATAAGTCACAAAGACTCAGATATAAGGGTACACATCTTCCTTTTCCTAGTGGTTCATAAAGACATCAACATGTTCTCAGAACAAAAATCGCTGAAGAATTTCTGCCAAACAAAAGATTAAAAATGTTTATTCCTAAAGAAGTTATGATGCCACACATCTTTCTAAAGTAAAGGCAGGCAATTTGTTAAGCTCCAAATGCATACCTCATATTCAGCTGTATTGACAGTTAAAGAAGGAACCAGAGAAAACAGCTCACTCAGGGTTTTCAAAATGAGAGGTCTCATGTCACAACTCAACTTTGGGGAGAGAGCATTCCAAGTGGAACGAATGCAAACGACCTGTGAAACAAATTTAAAAAGTCAATACCTAACAAAATCCCAGCTCATATAAAGCCGTTAGGTCAGAGACCTGTATTTTATAAGGAAACAAGAAAAAACAAAACAACAACAACAAAAACAGAAAAATGAGGACATTCTGAGAAATTGAGTTAATAAAGCACTATCGCTTGAAATATAATTTTAAACCAACATAAACTGTTGACAATCCAGTCTGCTACACACAATTACTTTTTTATTGCTTTGTTTTGGTTACTCAGGTAATAACTCCCATTCTCTCTTCCTCTCACCCCCAACCCTGCTCCCACACACACACGCTTACACACACACACACACACACACACACACACACACAGACATTAACTCCAGATTAGCTATACATATATTGTTGAGGAACTGCTCAGTGTAATAAAATAAAATGGTGAGAAAACACCAGCACATTTCTAAAGTCAGTTCTTATAGTTTTTCAACTCTGAGGAAACTATATCACCATCTAGAAAATCAGGTATTAATAACATAAATCAAGTATTCTCAATCAAATCATCCTGTAAGCTTTTAAAGGAGATCAGATTTTTAAGAAGCTGCTAAGTTTTAAAATAAATTTAAAGCCCAACAAAAATGTTATGTCATTTTCAACCTGAATCAGTTTCTTTAAACCAGTGTTTTTACCCATTTCAATATCTAGTTTTATGGAAACATAAATGTCTGTAAGTTCAAGTCTGGGTACAACATACAGTTTTGTTTTGTTTTTTTCAATGTGGTATTTTATTAAAACTACAGAATTCAAGCAGGAAGAGTGCCAGTACAGACCAGTTAGATACAGTTTAACCAGGATTAACCTTTCTCAAATCTCTTAAGTTGCAATTAATACACAATTTCATCTATATCTACAAATATGAATCATTTAGGAAAAATACATGAGGTATTAAGTGAAAAGGTGTTAAAGATAAATGAACAGTATATCTTAAAGGATGCAGATTTAAAGAGATGTTCAAAGGAAAAGAGAGCAGAAAGGGTTTCTTCCAGAAAACTTGGATTCACTGTTTTTGCTCTTACTTTGTACTTTCCACAAAACAGCAAAGACATAAATAGTCTTTGATTTGGAATCTATGTGATTTGAATTCAACTAATATTCACTAAGAGCTGTACTAGACCAGGCATGGTAGGAGGCACATTTAGACAAAGAAATAACTCTGATACTACAAATTATCAAAGCTTGAATTTTTTTCTTTTTTAATCCTTAAAAGCTATCAATTCAGTAGAAGGCACATACCCAGAGTGGTAGACAGTACTAAAAAGAACAATAAAATATAAAGTGTAGGTTAACTCTTCAAAGAACCTATCAGAAAGGAAGATAACTGTATGTCATTCTAAATTATATAACTTAATTTAAAACATTTTAATAGAAAATAGTTTCGAGAGGAAAAAAAGTGCCAGGGAGAGTCATCAAGAAGCAAACGCTCTCTGCAAATCGGTGCCATCCATGGGCCACTGAGGGGACAGCCAGATGCCAGCCTTTTCCTGTAAGGCAGCACCATGCATGGACTGTGGGGGATAAGAACAAGAAGTCAGCAAGAAGCAAACCCTTCCTGCAAATCAGTGCCATGCATAGGCCACTGTGGGGAGAACCAGATGCCAGGCTTTTCCTGTAAATCAGAGCCATTTGAGGACTGCAGGGAAAGAGAAAAAGAAGTCACCAAGAAGCAGGCCCTCCCTGCGAACCAGCACTGTGTATGTGGGCTGGGAAACAAGAAGAGCTAAAAATCCTCCACACACACCATAAGCAACCAGCTGATGTGGAGAAACACAGGCTGCAATGGTAGCTATTGAGGTAAAATACAATTTAATGCTTGTAGTGTTTAGTGTTTCACTGACTTTGTAGGTCTAAAGTCGGTAGTCTGATCATCTATTCAGAGGATAACAATATGCAATGTAGCATCTATGGGGGATCTTCTTTTGAAGTTGGTAGCCATTGTTAATTCTCTATTGTCTTGTTTTGAAGTCCTGTATCATTTTCATTGTTTTGTTGGGTTGGGTTTTATTCTGTTTTGTTTTGTTTGATTTTATTATATCCAATGGCACGGGCAGCTATTTCACAGATAACAAGATATATTACAGTAACCATTTGGATTTACTCTCATCTTGTTTTGAAGTCATTTATTTCATTCATTGTTTTGTTTTTATTCGTTCTATTCTGTCCTGTTTTGTTTGATTTTTACTACGTCTGAAGGTATCTGCAGATATTTTGAAGACAACAAGAGGCATTATGGTAACCACTGTTGATTTCCTATTGTCATGAAGTCCTGTGACACTTACACTAGTTTGTTTTCACTGGCTTTATTCTCTTTTATTTTGCTTGGTTTTATTCTCTTAAAGAAAGAAAGAAAGAAAGAAAGAAAGAAAGAAAGAAAGAAAGAAAGAAAGAGAGAGAGAGAGAGAAAGAAAGAAAGAAAGAAAGAAAGAAAGAAAGAAAGAAAGAAAGAAAGAAAGAAAGAAATGCCAGTGAGTGGGAAGAGGTTTGTCTTGGGAAGGAACCTGAAGAAAGAATGGACAGAAATCATGCAAACATACTGTACGGATGTGGTAAGCACATGAATGAATGAATGAGAAAATTTTCAGCCACAAAAGGCACCAGTATTAGTGAGCAAAAGCTTGGTATTCAGAATACCTAGAATAACAAAGCAGTTTCGACTAGCATCAAAAGAAATAGTAATTCTAGAGATTTCTGAATTAAAATGAAAAAATACTTCCAAAAGATTCTTGCAGTAATTTTACAAAGTCAAAGCACTTCTTTCTTTCCTCAGATATATTTTTTTCTCACTATGGCCTAACATATAAACAAATAAACAGTTCCCAAACTTTTCCAAAAACGTTATGCTCAGTAAACTCTCTAATTCCTCCTATTTCCTACTCACTTTAAATGCCTACCTAATTCCAATCTATGCCATTTCAAGACCTACTTTAAATTGTGCTTCCTCAATTAAACTTTATTTTAAAATACAAGTCCTCACTTTATTCTTTTCTTTCAACTTCTAACACTTAAAACTCTGTGCCACCAAATTTAGCATTTAATTATATACTGTCTGGTATTATTCACTATTTTTGTGTATGGAAATTAACTCAACTAGATATTGAGTTCTTAAAAGACAATGACCACATCTACCGATTCTTGTTCCCCATTCACCTAGCAGTGTAATAAGTATGTATGAGATTATCAGTATTCATCAAGTACTGGAAGCACCAGAACACTGAAGAATGGAAAAATCTGGAGTAGAGAATAAATGAATTGAAAGAACTTAGAGAATGTGCTGGAAAATGAGACAGTTGAGGTCTAAGGCCTGGGAAAATTGTGACAACACACACAAAAAAGGAAAGCAACTGGGAGAAGGAGTGTGTAGGTAGGAGATAAGTGAGAGAGTAGTTGAATTCTGTTAGAGATATTTAATTGGAGTTGATGAGCAATCTTAGAGAGAAATATCCTACAGAAAGGGAAAAAAGACAACAATTTAGATGTGAAGTTTGTCAAAACAGTTCTGTCATTTGAGTGCTTCTGTAAGTCAAGATCCCATGTGGAAGTGTTCCTCAGACTGCCACAAACATTCTGACGCACACGGTGAAGATCTTTGGCAGTAGGTTTCAGAAACGAAATCCTCTTCTTTCCAAGACGAGGCATAAATAAAAAAATTTTAAATTTCTTTAGAAAGTCATAGAAATCATTGGCCCAAATGACAGTAAATTATCCTAAATACAGTAGAGATAGAAGAGTTACAATACATATAAAACAATTTCAAAGTCATTGCTATAGTTTAGATCTTAAATGTCCCCAGAGGCCTATACATTAAAGAATTAGTCTCCAAATTGGTGCTGTTAGGAAGTGGTGGAAATTGCAAGAGCTGGGGTCTACTGGGGACTTTCAGTTACTAGGGCAGGCCTTTGAAGGGGATTGTGACAGCCCGGTCTCTTCCTCCTTCAGTCTTTTGCTTCCCCCACAGGTTAAAGAGGATTTACTTTATCACATGCTCCTGCCATGGAGTACTGCCTCAACCCAGGCTCAAAAGCAAAAGCATTGGTTGATCAGGAACTTAAAACTATCAGTACTATGAGCCAAAATGAACTGCTCTTTGTAAGTAATGGACTTCAAGGTATTTGCTAAAGTAAGAGAGAGCTGACTAACAAAGTCATACAGCATTGAACAAGCTGCTTGATCATTTTTACCAACATTTGCAACAGGAGTTTAATTTTTAAATGACACTTGTAGAAATGGTTGGTTCTAGGGCTGATACAAAGAAAATAAAATTCTAGAGCATCGTTTGGTGAGCCTAATTTTTTTTTTTTTTTTTTTGAGACAAGGTCTCACAATGCAGTTCAGGCTAGCATTGAACTCACTATGTAGCCCACCCTGGCCTTGAACTCACAGCGATCCTCCTGTTTTAGCTTCCCAATTGCTGGGATTGTAGGCCTACATTACCATGTGCAGTTTGGAACATCATACTACGCCAGAAAATAAGGCGATGCTCAAGGAAGGATGTGGTCTTGAAAGAACATAATAGCCAACCAAAAAGTGTTCCAACAGATAATGCTGAGTGGTTTGAATAACAAATATTAACAGTGATAATTAGCTCATAATTTGCAGCACAAAATAAACATTCATCACTCCATTACATATATAAGTAATTGAAAATATAAAGGAGGGAGTAGTATTTCCTTACAAAAGAATTCAAATTAATAAATTTAGGAGCAATAAGGAAATTATTATCCAACACATACCATAGGAATCATTGCTATGTTTATGATCTAGTCACAGGTGCTAAAAGGAGTGGGCAAAAGATTATGGACAGAGAAATTACATAGTTTCAAAGTGTCTCCCCAGAGAAATTTATCAGTTATAAAAGAAAAACAGTAACTTTGCAGCAGAGAAATTAATACAAATCACCAAGGTTAATATCAACAGGATTAAAATATATCAATGCCATGTCCTCCTTGATATGATAGCCAAAATTGTAGAATCTCAATCTAATCATGAGAAATCATTACAGATACCTAAATTGAAGGTAGTTTTATAAAATAACTGGCCAAAACTCTTTTAAAAGTGTCAGAATCATGAAAGCCAGACAGACTAACGAACTGACACAGACTGGAAGAAACGAAATATGACACTTAATTTTAATGTGGGA
>RJWM01009850.1:11806-66189 GCA_004363535.1 Dasyprocta punctata | reverse complement strand
CCTCAACCTGATAAAAGCCATATATCATAAACCAACAGCCAACATCTTACTAAATGGAGAAAAACTGAAAACTTTCAACCTAAAATCAGGAACAAGACAAGGATGTCCATTATCACCACTCCTATTCAATATAGTTCTGGAAATATTAGCCAGAGCAATTAGACAAGAGAAAGAAATAAAGGGAATAAGGATAGGAAAGCAAGAAGTGAAATTATCATTATTTGCAGACAATATGATACTCTACATAGAAGACCCCCAAAAATCCATTAGAAGACTTTTAGAAGTAATAACCAAATTTAGTAATGTAGCTGCATACAAGGTGAACACTCAAAAATCTATAGCATTCCTGTACACAAACAAAATAGTCACTGAGAGAGAAATAAGGGAAACCACACCCTTCACTATAACATCCAGAAAAATGAAATACTTAGGAATCAATCTAACAAAGGAAGTAAAAGATCTATACAATGAAAATTACATTACTCTAAAGAAGGAAATCAAAGAAGATTTCAGAAAATGGAAAGATATTCCCTGTTCATGGATAGGAAGAACAAATATCATGAAAATGGCCATTCTCCCAAAATTATTATACAGATTTAATACAATCCCAATCAAAATACCACTTGCCTACCTCACAGAGCTAGAGAAAGCATTCCTGAAATTCATCTGGAACCAGAAAAGACCTAGAATAGCAAAGGCAATTCTGGGCAACAAAGGGAAGGCAGGAGGCATCACAATCCCTGCCTTGAAACTATACTACAAAGCTACTGTGATAAAATCAGCATGGTACTGGAATCAAAACAGACCTGAAGATCAATGGAATAGATTAGAAAATACAGCCACAACTACAAACACACTTAGCCACATCACCTTTGACAAAGGGGCCAAACATGTACATTGGAAGAAAGATAGCCTCTTTAACAAATGGTGCTGGAAAAACTGGCTTTCTATATGCCATAAATTAAACTAGATTCATTTCTATCACCACGCACTAAAATAAAGTCAAAATGGATGAAAGATCTGAATATTAAAACAGAAACACTACACATACTAGAAGACAGAGTAGGTAAAAATCTTGATGGCATAGGGGTAGGCAGAGAGTTCATGAACAAAAATCAGACTGCACAGGAAACACTTTCCAGAATCAACAACTAGGATCTCATCTTACTAAAAAGTTTTTGCATGTCAAAGGAAATCTCCAACAGAGTGAAAAGAAAACCCACGAACTGGGAAAATATCTTAGTCAACTGTCCATCAGACAAAGGACCTCTATCTAAAATGTATAAAGAATTAAAAGAAATCAGGCCCCTAAAATCCAAGGACCCAATTCAAAAATGGGCATCTGAGATGAATACACACTTCTCAGAGAAAGAAATACAAATGGCAAATAAATATATGAAAAAATGTTCAACATCAATGGTCATTCGGGAAATGCAAATTAAAACAACACTGACATTCCATCTCACTCCAGAAAGAATGGCCAAGATTCAAAAATCAACCAACAACAAATGCTGGAGGGACTGTGGGGAGAAAGGAACTCTTCTCCACTGTTGGTGGGAGTGTAGACTGGTGCATCCACTGTGGAAGTCAGTGTGGAGATACCTCAAGAAGCTAGGATTAGAGATCCCATTCAACCCAGCTATCCCTCTTCTGGGCATTTTCCCAGAAGAATTGAAAACATCATACCACAGTGATATCTGTGCACCCATGTTTATAGCAACACAATTTGTAATAGCCAGACCTTGGAAACACCCCAAGTGCCCATCAATCAAAGAATGGATAAAAAGATGTGGTATTTTTATACAGTGGAGTACTACTCAGTTATTAAGAAAGATTGCATTGAGGTTTTTATAAGTAAATGGTCACGACTTGAGACCATACTCATAAGTGAGATAAATCAAACCCACATGTGTAAATACCGTATTGTCTCCCTAGTGTAAGAAATGGAAAAGTATATATGATCCAAAATCTATAATAAATACTATGTAAGGGTAAAAAACAGCTCAAAGAGCAAAAGCAAATGGGAAGGGAAAAGGCAGAAAGAGAAAAGGAAAGGGGAAAAGATGTAAAACTGTATATATGTATATGTAAGATAACTAAAATCAACACACTGCTGAATGTATTCGTTATTGAGAAAGAACAATTAATACTCATATGATTAGATCAATTTTACATGTCTATATCTGTTAATGTAAGTAACCATTTTAAAGATAACGATACGCAATATTGCAACCATTGTCAAGTTTCTATCATCCTGTTTTGTAAACCTGCAGTGTTATTGTTGTGTATTTACTCTGGTCGTTTGTTTGTCTCTTTTGCTTGTTGTCTTTGTTTTATATGTCTTTTTTTCTTTTTTTTTCTTCGCTTAAATAAGAAAAACAAGCAAATAAAACAGAACAAAGCCAATCATAACAATCCAGTGTAAGTGACACAGACTTTAAAACAATAATAAATCAACAATGGTTACCATACTGCCTCCTTTTGTCTTCAAAACAGCTATAGATATCTTCAGACAAAATAGAAATCAAACAAAACAACAGAGTAGAACTAATAAAAACAAAACAATGAAGACAATAAAGGACTTTAAAGCAAGACAATAGTAAATCCAAAATGGCTATTATAATATATCTTACTATCTTTGAAATAGCTGCCCATGCCATCAGATATAATAAAATCAAACAAAACAAAACAGACTAAAACCCAACCCAACAAAACAATGAAAATGGTACTCAAAAGAAGAAAAATAGAGTTAACAATGGCTACCACCCTCAGAAGGAGATCCCCCATGGAAACCACACTGCGTACCATGATCCTCTGATTAGATGATCAGACCACTGGCCAAGACCTTCAAAGTCAGTGAAACACCAAACACCACAGTATCAAATTGTATTTCACCTCCATAGCTATCATCACAGTCTGCATTTCTGCAGATCAGCAGGCTGCTTACAGTGGGGCAGGAAGTTTGGCTTTTCTTGTTTCCAAGCCCACACACCAGAAGAGGCTGGTGTTTGGCTGTTCCCCAATGGCAGCAACCTGCCCATGGCACTGGTTCACAGAGGGGACTTGCTTCTTGTTGATTTCTTGTTCTCTTCCCCCACAATCTGCAAATGGCACTGACTCAAGGGAAAGGTCTAGGGTCTGGCTGTCCCCAGGCAGCAGTGGCCTGAACATGGTGCTGGTTTGCAGGGGGTGTTTTCTGAAGCTATTTTGAAAACAACAAGAGGCAGTATGGTAACCATTATTGATTTTTTTATTGTTTTGAAGTCCTCTGTCACTTACACTGATTTGTTTTGATTGGCTTTATTCTGTTTTACTTTGTTTGGTTTTATTCTTTTTAAAATAAAATTTAAAAAAAGAAAAAAATTTCAAGGGAAGCAATATTCCTGAAGTCATTTGTGGAGGCAAAAATTTCACTGATACTAAAACTAGAAAAGGATCCAACCAAAAAAGGCAACTACAGTTCAATCTCCCTAATGAATATAGGCACAAAAGTCCTCAATAAGATACTGGCAAACAGAATGCCAGTAAATCAAGAAGATTATACACCATGACTAAACAGGGCCAGGAATGCAGAGATGATTCAACATACACAAGTCAATAAATGTAATACACCATATCAACAGAGCCAAAGCCAAAACCACATGATCAACTCAGTAGATGCAGAAAAAGCTTTTGACAAATTCTAACACTCATTCATGATTTTAAAAATGCTACAGATAATTTAAAACCACCTATGAGGAACCAACAACATACTAAATGGTAAAAACTGAAAGCTTTCACTCTAAAATGAGGAGCAAGACAAGGATATCTATTATTACCACTCCTATTCAATATGGTTCTGGAAATATTAGCCAGAACAAAGAGGCAAGAGAAAGAAACAAAATGAATAAGGATATGAAAGGAAAAATTAAATTTCATCATTTGCAGATGACATGATACTCAGCATAGAAGAGTCCATAATTTCACCAAAAGACTTCTAGATTTAATAACCAAATTCAATAGTGTAGTGGATACAAATTCAATACTCACAAATCGATAACATTCCTGTACACAAATGACAAACTCACTGAGAGAGAAATTAGGGAAAACAACTTTTCGCAATAGCATTGAAAAAATGAAATACTTAAGAATCATTCTAACAAAGAAAGTAAAAGATCTCTACACAGAAAACTACAGTATTCTGAAAAAGGAGGTTGAATAAGATATTACACAATTGAAAGAAATTCCTTGCTCTTAGGCAGGGAAAAACCAACATAGTAAAACTGGCTGTATGGTGAGAGGTACAGTGAAGACTATCTGAGGACTGCAAGTCACCAGGCTTCATCTAGCCAGCTGGCATGCAATAGAAGAAGGGGGAATGACAGAGGGTTCAGAGCCTTATGAATGGACTGGGAGAATAGGAAGAACCTAGATATTTGCAGTGAGGGAGTAAAATATAAGCACTACAGATTGACGCCTGTCTTAGTTACTTTTCGCTCGTTGCCAAGACAAAATACTTGACGCCCAAAATTAGAGAAGGAAAGTTTATTCTTACAGTTTCTCGGGAGTTTCAGTCCATACTTAGCTGGCTCCAAGTCAGCATGGCATGGTAGGGCTGCCTTTCATGGAGGCTGCAAGCTGCAAGGCACACTGGCGAGAGAGAGAGTGGAAGCGTGGAAGTGGAAGATCCACCTCATTTACACTGTATGTGGGCTCCACCCCTGGGTGGGTACAGCACTCACATTGCCAATCCCGGCCTTAGACAACAAACCAAACACAAGCAAGCACCAGACTTAGCCCCATCAAAAGTATATGAAGACTTGGGGGGGACATAGCATACCCAATACAATGCCCTTTATTTGCAAACATTTCACAAATGAGCAAACTTATCCAAATACTGTATATACATTTATCAGCATGGATCAACCCACCAATGAAGACAACTTTTTCCTTGATACAATCTCACATTTATCTATAACTATTTCTTTATGTGCCTTGCAGAGGGGGTGCATTTCTGAGAATTGGACCCAAGCAAACACTCTACCACTGAGCTACATCCCCAGTTCTTATGTGCTAATCTTTAAATCAGCATCAACCACCAAGTGTTTCTCTTTTCCCAAGAGTTATCTCCAAATACAGCTGAGTGTTTATGCCCAACAGGTGCAAGGCCAGAACAAACATCCTAGGACGTTTTGTCATGTGCAGTTAGAACCCTGAGGGAGGTTGTGACTGTTTCCCTTCTGTGATATGTTCCTGGATTATTCATGTAATGTCAGAGAATCATAAAATTCCATGCCATCTTAGACATTACCAAGAACCCAGTCACCCTACCTGAGTTCCCCGTAGTATGCCCAGGACCGTATACATCCAAATTCTCCAGTAACTGGAAAGTTACTACCGAAAGGGCCCTATTGTATCTTTGGTTGAGCAGGACTTCAAAAACTAGTAAGGAAATAGCTCAAAGAAGAAGAAAGTTAGCAAGAGCACCAAGAGGAACAGTAAATGACAAAGCATAGAGATGTCACATCACAGACAGTCAGAAAAGCAAGTTTTTGGTATGGCCTTTGTAGAGGGGGGATGGATAGCAACATAAGGAATCAAGTAGGCCAGGCAGAGGGAGAGGCATCTTAGTTGAAGTGGTGGCATATGGAAAACACTTGGTTCCAAGGGAATGGTATAGAAATCTTGCTTCTGAGAGTATGTGATAGGTTGAATAATAACTCAGAAAGATCTTTGCATCCTAACCTTTGAAACTTGTGAATATTACTCTATATAGACAAAGGGACTTAGGAAATGTGATTAAGCTTAGAATCTTGAGATAAGAAGGTATATTCAATTATTCAGGTAGGCCTTAAATACATTCATGAATGTCCTTATAAAAGGAAAACAGAATAGTTGACTATGGAAAAGGGCAGAGGGATAAGATGATGGACTCAGATATTAAAGCTTTGAAGAGGGAGAAATGGGCCATAAACCAATCAATTTACTATGCCACTGGAAACTGCAAAATTCAAGGAAACAGATTCAGCTACTGTTGACACCTTCATGTTAGCCCCAGAAAACCTGTGATCTCCAGAACTTTAGAAAACTAAATTTGCATTGTCATTTTAAGCCACTAAGTTTGCAGCTTATTTTTAATAGTAGCAACAAGAGGTTAATACAAAGTACTTAACCCCAAGAATATTAAATTTCTTGTTCACTATACTACAGTTTCAAGAAGTTACAAAAAAAAAAGATCTATTCCTCAAGGGGTGGGAAATATAGCAAAAAAATCTACTCACTTACATGAATTCTTATTTCTAGAATGGACATCATTTATTCCAAATATAAGTTTGCCATATACAATCCTAGGTTCAAATCCTCTGAGAAATGCCATCTTTATGGCCTTGGGTATGCTACTAAATGTTTTTGAGCTTATCATCTCATTCATAAAAAGCTTATGAGCTTTAGTTATGCTTATTATCTCATAATTATATACACCTTACAGAGTTCTTATTATGATTCAATAAGATAAAGAGTATGAAAGGAGGAAAGGGGAAGAGTTCATATTTATTAGGGTGCTAGAAAGTGCTTAGCACCAAATTATTAAGGAGAAGAACATGACTGAGGTGGAAACAAGAAAGGATTTAATATTTACTGTTTTTAAATGAAGTATAGATATGCTAGCTGGGGTCTGGCACAAATAAGTCCACCCAGACAAGAAGAGCAGTGAGAAAAGAGATACTCTGAAGTAAGCAGAAGTGGGTGATCACAGAGTAGGCAGAAGTAGCCCTAAAAGGGTTAAATTTCCCCCAAAAAATTGAGGTGTTGCTGAGGAAAAGTACATCAAGAAATCGTCTTCTAGAAGTTTCTTCTAGAATGAACTGAAAGTGAGGCTGGGGTCAGACAGTTTTGTTTCCCAAGAACTTTATTTGAAAGCTAAGTATGATTGAGACATGGCCCTAACTTTAGTACTAGAAGAGCCAAGACTAAGAAAATAGCTGGAATTAGTATTCAGATCCTAAGAAGGAACTCACCAAAAATATCTCTGGAGAGGCTCTTGCATTTCCTCCTTCAGTTCTAAATTTCTCAATCTCAAGAGATTTGCTGGGAACTTCGAAGTGCCTATCAATATTGTAAATGCTAAGTCACAGGAAGTTTTGAAGTTTCTAAGGAATGAAAATGAAGACCTGGAAGTCAGGAGCCTAGGGGAATCATGGAGGGAATTCATTGGAATAAACCACCCTTTGCCCATGCCTTAAAATCAGGAGAATTTTTTCAGAACTGGAATAAGCTGAATTAGTAACCCACAGACTACATAAAACCCTCTCTCTCTCTCACTCTCCCTCTCTCTCTCTCCTTCTTTCCTTCCCTCCCACCCTCTCTTTCACACACACACACACACACACACACACACACACACACACGACAAAAATGACAAAAGGGAGACAGAAGTAAATGAGGGTGGAGAGACAATGGCAAGAGGATGAGGAGAAAGATCTAACTGAACTTCTGCCCCAAGTGTTCTCTGACAATGCTCTCCACTCTGTACTATTCACATTGAGCAGAAGGGTCACCCACCAAGCAGGAAGTAGGGAGAGGGCAGTTCCCCCACGTGCCTGCATTAGGCTCCTTCACCCTGTCTATCTATTGACTATGATTCAACATCAAAGCTTTATTAAAGAAGCTAGACAAGGGGCCCAATCACTCAGTTGAGAAAGGATTAAGGAAGCTAGTGACTTTCTTTTTAATATTTTGTTCAGAACACTTTCTAACATCCAATAAGCATCCAATGAAGAAAATGCATGCACTACTCCTCTTGAGCTTCTTCTCTGCCTTACAAGAGGGTAAGTTGCAACAGCCGGGAGTGAAGGGAGGCATCCTAAAGGGCTTATTCTCTGAACCCCTACTCTCCAAGACTCACGCACTGAAATTCAAACCTGCAGACAGTAAGTCCGTGTTTCTGAGTACTAGAGTGTTAATACATGTTGTGCTAGTCAGGAAGAAAATATACAAATTTCACAAAAACAGGGCAATAATTTTTAGACTTTATTTTAATTTACTTTTCATTCATGCATCCTATTTTCTTGAAATATTTTTATCCTTTATTCTTCCAAGACTCTTATTTTTCATTTTCTCTCTCTGTCTACTTCTCAGTGCTTTGTGTCATTTTTTCCAGCATCAGAATTGAACCCAAAGATACTCTATCACTGAGCTGCATACCCAGCCCTATCTGTCTGTCTGTCTATTTATCTATTTATTCAGATTTTTTTTTTTTTATTTTAAAGATAGTAAAATCCAACAAAACAAAACAGAACGAAGTCAATCAAAACAAATCAATAAAACTGGTACAGAACTTCAAAGAAAGATACTATGAAAACAATAGCTACTATACTATATCTTGTTATTTTCAGAATAGTTGACCATTCCAACAGGTATAGTAAAATCAAACCCCCCCCAAAAAAACACAATAAAACCAATAGAAACAGAGTATAAAATAAGGCCAAAAAAATTAATCAGAATAAAGCAAAACAATTGAGAACAATATTAGGCCTCGAAGACAAGACAGAAGAGAATCCCCCCTTTTTGCTATATTGCGTGCTGTCAACTTCCAAAGAGATGCTCAGGCTACCAGCCCCAGGCCTGCAAAATGAATAAAACAATACTAGCATTTAGTTGTTTTATGTACCTTAGTTGCTATCAATTTAGCCAGACCTCCTAACAAGCAGGCTGCTTTATAGCGGGGGCAGAGCTTTGTCCTTGATTCTTAGCCCGTGCGCAGATAGGTGTGGGGGCGGGGGGAAGGCACGTGTTACTCATCCTGGGGTCCACCCCGGTCGTGCAGGCCCCGGGAAGGCAGACTTAGCTGTCTTCTGATTGGAGGTGCTCAGGCCCGGCAGGGCGGGCCCCCAAGAGCTCGTATTTTTTTGAGAAGAGATCTTGCCAAGTTATCCAGGTTGGCCTCAAAATTGTGATTCTCCTGCTTCAGCCTAATGAGTAGCTGGGATTACAGGTGTGCCTGGTTTCTCAGTATGTTTGCAGGATTCTTTATTCTATCTGATCCCCAAACATGAGGATTCCTAAAGGTTTGACACTATACAATGACTCTGAAATATGTCAGCTCATTCACTTCCATGTCTTCAATTACACTTTATTGTGGAAATGCCATTTTTTACCTCTAACCAGATTTCTGTTCTGAACTTCAGTCTTGGGTCAACAAATGTCTACTCCAGTGGGAAGTTAATCTTAAAATATACTGCTCCTTTATTACTAACTAAAAACTAATGACCAACCCTGTGCTTTCTATCTATGAAATGTACACCAAATAAATAATATTTCTATTTTATTATCCTTTGACATTTAAGAAGGCATTTAATGTTAAACCATAAAGTATTAGAAAAAAATGTGGAGTTAGTCTTCCTTGAATATAATAATGATAAAGGCCTTTCTAACTATGATTCAAAAATCTATTGTTCTTAATAAAAAGATTAACAAATTTGATCACATTAAAGTTTAAAGTATATTTCATGCTCAAATGTAAAAAGGCAACTTACATTACATTTGACTAACTCACATTACAAATGGCTAATATCCCTTATATGTAAATTTACTTCTCATTAAAAAATCAAAAAGGAAAAGGCCAATGATCTACCATAAGAGAAATACAAATTAAAACAACACTGAAATTTTTCACCTATCAGACTTTTTTTTTTTTTTGGCACTGGGGATTAAACTCACAACCTCGCACCTGCCAGACAGACACTTCAGCCACTGAGCCAAACTCCCAGCCCTAGTTTTTTGAGAAAGGATCGCACTATGTAGTTCAGGTTGGCCTTGTTGTAGCCCAAGCCAGCCTCAACGTGAGCACAATGCTAAATCTACCTCAGCCTCCCTAGTGCTGGGATTAAAGGCATGTACTACCACGCCCAGCTATACCTATCAGATTTTAAACAGCCTTCTTGAGCTTCAGTTACCCTATCACATTTTATTTGTTTGATTTCTGATTCATGGCCCTTTAGTAAGCTAAACAATGATTCTCCAAAGATTTTTATATCATAATCTCTGGAACTGATAAAGGTTGCCTTACCTGTCAAAGAAAACATGAAAAAGTGATAAAAGTTAAAGATCATGAGATGTGGAGGTCATGTTGGATTATCAAGGTGGACGCTCAACGCAATCACAAATGTCTTGTAAGAAGGCGATAAGAGGTTATCTGACTGTGAAAGAGGGAAAGATAACTTGATGCTGGAAGCAGCAATGGGTGTGATATACTTTGAAAATGAAACAAAGGCCCCAAAACGAAGAAATACAGGTAGCCACTAGGAGCTGAAAAGTACAAGGAAATGTATTGGCCTCTGGAAGTCCCCAGAAAACCCTGCTAACACCTTGATGCTAGTCCTGTATTATGTCTAACTTGTGGTCTCTATACTAATAAATTTTATTGCTTTAAGACATTAAGTTTACAGTAATTTATTACAGCAGCAATGGAACCTAACACAAACCTCAATAAACGTTTTGGAATTAAGTGGTTGGCAATACTGCCCTTACAGGAGCCAGTCTGATTTTCTCTTCCTGGGAGCTGCAAAAGGAGAAGAGTGCACAACACGTGAATGAACAATGAGATCAATCTTTGACATTTAAACCTCATAGCATGCTGCAATCCTTTAGATTTATCTATGAAGCAAATGCTTCCTTGCCATTTTGTAATGAAACTGGATTTATCCATTTCTTATTAATTCTTATACTTCCTGAGATTTATTTTAGCGATAGTTGTCCCCTTCTTAAAACTCTCCTCACTTAGCTTCCAAGACTGGCCCCTTTCTAGTTCTCTTGTACCTCTCCTCAAGACTCTTATGGGAGTTTCTGTAGAATTGGTTGGGTTTGTTACTGAGTGGTTGTTTTTATATTTGGGCCACTCATCTATGACAGGTTCACCTATAATATTGTGTTAAGAAAAGAATCCAGTATTATTTTTCTTCATAGTATGAGTCAGATATTTAAAAACCATCTAATATTAAATCTGTTTTCCACTGGTTTCTGATTCTGGGTTTTTTTTTTAATCACACATAGAAAAACAAACAAAAAAATTACTCTTTACCCAGCACTTTCCTCAGCATTGGGGGCTGCTTTCTGGGGACTCTGTCTCTCTCACACTTCTGATACCATGTATTTGAGTTTTCACATCAATGAATTCTTCAGATCTCCCCTGGACACAAACTGGGTACTCTACAACTTAACTCTGCCACGGTCCCACAAGACCACTCCCTTCTTCAGAGGCCAGGCTCATAGGACAAGTCCCCAGGTTATACACAATTTCTGTCTAAATTAGATAATCACTATCCCACATTCTTTCCCCGGTTTTGATTGTTTCCTAGAATATATCACCTGTGAAAAAGTTTAGTTACTATTAAGAATTTATTATAAAGGATCTATTGAATGATAGAAATGAATACTAGGATTAAAAGGTACATATGACAAGGTCTGAAAGGACACTGAGCACAAAGCTTCTATCCTTTAGACTTTGGGGAGTATCACACGCACACCCCAGCAATAGATGCTTCCCTTTCACCAGTCCAAAGGCTCTAACTAGGCATTTGGTAAGAAATTTTTAATGGATACTTCATTATACAGTCATGACTAATTAAACCATGGCAATTAATTTATTAAGCTACAGCTATTAATTAAAACTCTGGTCCCTCGCCCCTCTCCCAGAGGCCAGAGTGCAAGGCTAAAATTTCTAATCTTCTAATTACATGGTTGGTTCACTTGGCAACCAGCCCTCATTCTGCAGATATCAAGGTGATTACCAAAAATCTATCATTAATAAAAACTTAGGTGTGGTTGGAGGTTGCTATGAATAGCAAAAGACAGAGCTATTTCCAGGACTGGACAAAGGCCAAATATTACAACAAAAGATGTTCTTTTGACTATCACTGGGGAAATTACAAAGAGTTTAGTTAGGAGCTCTGTGCAGGAGGCATGTGCAAAACCAATAAATAAATCTGCTCAACTTTTGATTTTAATTTTTTTTTAAGAACAGAAATATTTATTGAGAGAAAGAAAGTTTCTGTCTGAGAGACAGACAAGAGGGGTCCTGAGTGGGTTGCCAAAGACTGTCTTTTCTAGGGACTTTTATAGAGTAAAACCATGATGGGGAAAACTGGAAACTCACAAGGCAGCCGGGCTTGAGGTGGGACAGAACTGTGGTCAACCTATAAGATTAACTGTTTAGGTAAAATTGACCAAATCAGGGACAAATGGGGAAGTGAGTCACGTAGTAAGGGAGCATGCTTATGGATCAGTGACCTTCTGTAGGGGATTGGGATGGTAATTCCTGGCTTCTCAAAGTGATTCATACCTAATCCCTCACGTTTTTACTTAGGGTGTGGTTGCATTTGCTTTGCCTTGTGTCTTGAGATCTGGCCCACAGCAAGAGGTGTGTGTCTCTTCCAAGGTCACAAGACATCTGGTCCTCTGTGCCAGCTCCTTTGGTGCTCTTCAACTTTTGATGGGGTAAATCTCCAAAATGTCATTTCAAGCTGAAAAAAATCATTAAGTTAAAAAATGCATATATAAACCTAAGTTTAATGACATAGTGCACCACAGAATACCCATTCTTTACCTTCAAGATTGTGAAACCAACAGAGAGCTGCCATTGGCTGCTTGTTTTCAGCATCACAAAAGAGTATCATAACTTATATTGTTAGCCTTGGGGGATTCAAAATATCTGACACTGCATTTTAAAAGAACCCAGTTACCAATAAAATCCTCATTACCGTCTGAAATCTCATGAATGTAGCCTCCACTGTCTACTTTCCTGTCAGCATGGTGGCCTCCTCTACACCCACCAGAATTGCCCATAAATCTCCACTTATAGCATTGTAAGGCTTCTCAAGCCAGCAGCTAAGGCAGAAGATAGATGGTACTGGGGAATCCTGGCCTTAGGATCACAACAGACAGGATACCTTCTGGCTCTTGGAAACCAAGAGCATCCTAATCTTACCATATTTCTTTCACATCCTGACATGATCCTAAAAAAAAAAAAAGCCTTAAAAATATGCTCCTGCCATTATTACACTTCTTTGACCTCTGGCATGAGTCTGAGAAGCATGTGCGCTAACTGCTTCACAGTGACCAAGGGTAAAATGGCCATTATAATATCATTAGCATTGTAGTTTTGATCACTGCTAGATTTTGCAAGTCATGCTGATTCCATCCAAGCCCATATTAAGTCAAAAACATTCCATCCTGATGTGAGGGTAGAGACTTTCAACTAATTGAAATTAATTAGGTGGCACCCCAAACCCCAGAAAGATCCCAATCAATACCCCAAAACCTAAAGTATATTGGACCACTCTGAGTCAAACATGATCTAGTTTGAATAGCAGCCAACTCCTTCTCTGAGTAGTCTTTCTTCCTACTTCTGTGTATCTACTCAATTCTTTGGGATACAAACAGCCTGGATGTCAGTTGAGAATGAGACCAACTTTCTGGTAACACAAGGACCAGAGCCAACCCCCAAAGTCATGGCCCTATGACCCACCTAGGCATATCCAAGAGTGTGCTTTACTAAACTTCTAAACAATTCTCAAGCCAATCATGTTGACAGTAAAGATTAACCATCATATACATATTTTTAAATTACCTGTGAAAACTGAAACAGTAGATGAGAATAATCTGTGTCTTCTGTTATTTCTTTTGCTAAAAGAAAAAAACTTAAAAAATTCTGTACTGGAGACATGGAAAGGAATAATAGGTGTTGTATTATTACACCTAAAATACAATCAGGTATTGGCCAGCGATGTAGGCAATGTGTATGCTAACAGTTCTGAAGACACATTTATTTTAACAAATTTATTTATTTATTTATTTATTGGTACCAGAAATTGAATCAGGACCCTGTGATTGCCTGGCAGGTGCTTATGCCACTGAGTTATATCCCTTAACAAATTTAAATTAACCTATCAATGATTCACTTAAGTATTATGAACTACAAGGCATTTGGGCTTGTGTTTTCTTAATTTATTCATCTGTTTTTAAAGCAATTTGGTACCTAAACAATTTACAAATGTAAGTACACATGTAGACATGACATACAATGAATGCCTGCACACAAACATACATAAAAGCAGAGATAGTATAGCTTTCATTTAGATTTATCACTTACCGTTTTTTAAAAGTTAAGTTATCCCAGCACTCTAGGAAGTTGAGGCAGGAAGAGCATAAATTCAATCAAGAGCAGCCTAATCAACTTTGTTGTTTGGTGATGCTCTGTTTTAAAACTAAAAAAAAAAAAAAAAAGCTGAGGATATAGTTCATGCTAAATTCTTGGGTTCAATCCCCAATAACTCACACACATGCACACACATATTACACTATTAAGATCTTTTTCCAAAGGACTAAGAAATCATTAATCCTAAATTTTTACTTACAATGGTATGATTCTTAGTTGAAATGAGGCAGAAAATTTACAACTGATAGGGGCAAAACAGTTTCTATGCCCACTCAACCTGGGAAAGCCTTCCTTGAATTTCCATTTCTCATCTTTGTGTATGTGTATTTTCTTTTGAAAACTACACCCTTCTATAGCTGGTGGAGTTTGTCTTACCTTCTCTACTAGCTGGGGGGGGGTTTGTGTTCTTGGATTAGCTCCCTCAGATTTCACTCCAAAGCCAGTTCTTTCCACTGTGTCTTATACATTTATGAGAACATGAAGAGACTCAAGACACTGTTTCATTCTCCAGTGACCATCTTCCTGGAGGGGCCAATAACACTCTTCTGACTCAGGAATAAGGTGTGTTACTTTGGGCTTTCTTGTGAGTGCAGTTCATGTCCCAGAGAGTTTCCCCTGACACTTTCGATCTGTGAAGCTGAAGGAAATGAGTGCCTCTTATCTTGAGTGTCCTTATAATCAGTTGCAGACTTTCTATACTAGATAGGAGCATGGTTGCAACAATTAGGAGGAAAAGAACCAAAGAGATGAAGCTACATAATAGAGGAGTAAAAGGGGATTAAGGCTAGCAAACAAAGGCTCTGATCAGTTCTTTGAAACAATAAGAGATTCTCCAATACAACTACATAGTTCAGAACAAACCAAGGATTGTCAACCAAAATGAAGGGAGTTCTGAATCCCAAGAAGCACTACCTTATTCCTCCCAAGGGGCAACACATTCAGTGAGCACACAGAGCCCAACGCTGGTATGTAATGCCCATCAACGTGACTCCTCAAATGAAAGTAGATCATCTTGCATGTAGCAAGAAAAAGTATTTATGTGTTAATTTGCATTTCTATAATGGCCAGAGATGTTAAACATTTTTTTCATATACTAGTTGGACATTTATACTTCTTTTTCTGAGAAATGTCTGTTCATTTCACTTGCCAACTTCTTGATTGCATCTTTTATTTTAGGTGGTTGAATTTTTTTGAGTTCTTTATGTAGTTTAGATTTTAGACGTCTGTCTAAGGAATAGACAGCACAAGAAATAGTGGCCATCATCAAAAAATCAGTAGCAAATTCTGGCATGGCTTTGGTGAAAAAACAACACTCCAGTATTGTTGGTGGGAATATAAACTAGTACAACCACTATGGAAATCAGTGTGAAAATTTCTCAAAGAACTAAAATCAGAAATTCTATATAGTAAGGGTCAAACCTTGGGCTCACAGATTATTAAAGGCAGTAAGTTTGGGGAATCATACTTATTTTACCATTGTTTCAGGGTGGCCTTGAATTCACTATGTAGCCCAGCCTGGGCTCAAACTTGTGGTTATCCTCTTGCCTCAGACCCCCAAGTGCTAGGATTACAGGCACACACCACCATGCCCATTCCTGCACTCTCAAAACTTCGTGGTATCAGCAGGATTGGCCAGTCACAATTTTAGAGAGGGGCAAATGAGCTTGAAACTCAGAGCAGGGGCAGGCTGAGTCCGTCTAGTGACTGCCAGTGTCAAGTTGAGGCAGAATAAAGTATAAGTCAGCAGGAGGTCAAGGAGCCAAGTTCAAGCTAGCAGGGAGCCCAGTAGGCACACAGAGCGTTGCAGGCTGAACAAATCAGGTTCCAACCTCCCAGACAGAAATCAGTCTGAACTTCAGTGGAACTAAAAGCATAGGCTTGCTGGATTATCCGCTACCCTGCCATAAATCTACAGCTGGTTTGCTGGGATTAATTAACATGGATCTCAGCTCCATCTGCACACTGTTTACCGGTGACAGCACAGACACACCCTGAAGTGGGCACTTTTTCCTTTTTTATTTTTTTTTTCTTGTTTGTTCTTGTTTTTATATGAGTGTGAACATTGTTTGTAGCTCTTCTGTGGTTACTTTGTTCTGTTCTTATTTTTATTTCTTCCTTCTGTCTTTCCCTCCAGTTTTCTTCACCAGTTTCCCAAAGTTTATGTAATCTTCCTTTGTCTTCCAGTATTGTTTCTAATCTTTTCCTCTTCTTTTATTTCTCTATTGTTCCCACTTAATTCCTTTTAAGCGTTCTCCCATGAGAGTAAAAGCACCAAACTGAGGGCATATTTACTGGATATGAATCCACCTCACCAGGCAAGGCAACTAATTAAACAAAGGGAGGAAAAGGGGGAATCAACAACAGGAAAATAACATGACAAGGATAAGTCAATACCTATCAGTCATAACCATCAATATTAATGGTCTCAAGTCACTAATCAAAAGAAACAGACCAGCAGAATGGATCAAGAAACAAGATCCAACAATATACTGCATACAAGTAACACATTTAATTCAAAAAGACATTCATAGTCTGAAAGTCAAAGGATGGAAAACCATGTTCCATGTGACAGAAACCCAGAAAAAAGCAAGGGTAGTTATTTTATTTGCAAATAAAGTTGATTTCAAGCCAAGAGTGACTAAGAGAGAACAATCCAGAGGAAGAGATAATAAACATCAATGCATATGCACCAAATATTGGCACATCCACCTATATAAAACAAATATTAATGGACATGAAAAATCAAACAAGCACTAATACAAATGTAATGAGGGCCATCAATACCTCACTGTCACAAATAAACAGAGCAACTAGACTTAAAATCAACAGCAAAAAAATCAGAATTCAACCAAACTTTTGAACAAATAGTTGATGTCTACAGAATGGTCCATCCAATAACATCAGAATACACACTCTTCTCAGCTGCACATGGGATGTTCTCCAAAATATATCACATACTAGCTTATAGAACATGCTTAAGTAAGTGCAAAGGAATTGAAATTATCCCATGCATATTATCAGACCACAGTGCAATGAAATTGGAAATCAATGGCAAAAGAACCACAAGAACTTTATAAACACATGGAAATTAAATAACACCTCCTGAACAACAAATGAGTCACAGATGAAATTAAAGAAGAAATTAAACAGTTTCTACAATTAAATGAGAATACCAAAACATACAGGGACTTATGGAAATAATCAAAACTGTCCGAAAAGGAAAATTTGTAACATTGAATTCTCATATCAGGAACACAGAATGAGCTCAAATAAACAATGTAATGTTGAACCTTAAGCTTTAGAAAAAGAAGGGCAAGTCAAGCCAAAAGCTGTTACAAGGCCAGCCAGGACTACAGAGTGAGATTTTGTCTCAAAAAAAAAAAGAAAGAAAGAAAGAGAGGGGGACAGGATGCTGCACCTGGGGATTTCCATAAGTCAAGGGCACTATCAGACCCACCCTTACAGACACGCATCACAGTTGTCACACTGTGTATCACAGGTGGCATCATACTAAATGGCTGGACTGCTGGTTTTATCTGATGGTTTTATCTGATTGCCAGGCGCAGGGGCAATAGACCTAGCCCTTCAGGTTGAAGCCCTTGCTCAGCATATGTCCCAGTCCCTGAATGTCATACAGCAGGCTTTGACATTGCTCGTGGATGAGATACCTCAAATGAAAAAGTTCTTTTTTTTTTTTCAAAACCACATGGTTCTTGATTTGCTGACTGCTGCTCATGGAGGCACTTGTGCCCTCTTGCAAATGTAATGTTGTGCTTTTACACCTGACCACCAGATGCAGGTGCAGGAAACCTTGCAGGAAATGGATGCAGAGGTTTCTACCATCCATGCTTTATAGCATGACTCCCTCATCCAATGGTGGGAATCCTTAGGGTCCACCTGGTGTTGAATAGCCATAAGCTATGCTGCGGTGACAATGGGACTGGTAATGTTCTTTTGTTCCCTGTATTATTGTAGTGGTATTTGTGCACAAGGGTCAGCTCTATGGGCCACTCTCAAGAGACAACTGTCCCCTGACCCTTGAGGGGGTGGAATGTGGGGGATGCTGTAGTTTCAGTTTGGATCTCAGGTTATCTGAAGACATGTTAAGGACATGAACCCACTGTCTAGTGCAGGTACAGACCAGTACATGTTTATGTAACCTTAACTTGGCTGTAGTAAACCACACATGCGCTGGTTAGTCCAGCAGAAAAGAATATAAATAGGTGATAAAGTCATATATAAGCAACAAACAATACAGACACAGCTGCTTTTTCTTGCTGCTGCCCACCTTTGAACTGATGACTGCATCGCCTGTGTTCTTTTCCCTGGGGTTCTCACCTGCAAAGGAACTGGTTCAGACACCCAGTCACAACACGTGACATCACCAAGACAATGTAATAGGAGTTCCAGACTCTAACAACTATCCAAAAGCAAGAACACTTTCATAAATATCACAGAACTCAGAAATAAGGCTAAGATACTCCCTTGCACCACAGAACAGAGAAAACCACATTCGAAGGTCTTTCCCAGGACAGGCGGCATCTGTAGGTCAGTAATTATCCATGAAAGCTAAGCCACCACCTAGTCACAGATGCTGAGTGGCAAATGAACCAATCCTCAGTGCTTCACTTAAGCCTACTGTAGGCTGAGGCAAGTCCAAATCCATACATATCTAGGTGGCCCATATAACATGGTCAAGAACCAAGCCACAGACCTCACCCAGCCTCAAACTCCAGCACAGGGCCCTGCCAACTACCAATTTCAAACAACAGTACTTCCCAGCCTAAAAAGACAACCTACAACCCAACCACATCAAAATTGCTGGCAGCTCTGCATTCAGCCAGTGGTCTCACCAGACCCTGGAGCACAACAAAGCACTACTATGTGGCCTTAAAGCCTAGAAAATGACCCAGTTAAAATAAAGAAACCAACACCAAGCTGTCTTTGTTTTGGATTGCTACCAGTCAGCCATCTTGAATCCCAGGCTGGACTAAGTAATAAATGCTCATCACTACCAAAGAGCATGTGCAAAGATCAGAAAATGTGGCCATCTTCTCAAATGTGTATCAATGTCAGGACACGAGGACTATGAAAAAATGGGCAAATATGACTCCATTAGAAGAAACTGATAAAGTTCTAATAATTGGCCAGGATGAAACATAAATCTGTGAAACTGACAAAGAATCAGCAAAAGTGAGCTCAAAGGCAGGATATGTGAAATTATCCAGTCAGAGGAATAAAAAGAAGAAAAGAATGACAAAGAATGAAAAAGGCCCAGGGAAGTTATGTGGCACTCTTATGCAAACTACCACTTTCTTAATAGGAATTCTTAAAGGAGAGAAAATGACCTAGAAATATATGTAAGGAAATAATGACTGAAAATTTCCAAAATCTGGGTAGAGATGACAAATGCAGGTACAGAAGTTCGAAGATTACCAATCAAATTCAAACCAAAGAGGAGCTCATGAAGACATATCATAATCAAATTTTTAAAAATCTACAACAAAGACACAAAACAGCACATTTAAGAGAGACCTAATATGGCTTTCAGATTTCTCAGCAGAAAATTTGCAGGCTATGAGAGAGTGAGGTGATACATTCAAAGTGTTGATGGAATAACGTACCAGCTAAGAATGTTTTTTGCAAAAAGAGAGTTCATCACCAATAGATCTGGCTTATAGGAATTGTTAAAGGGAATTCTTTAAACTGAAAGAAAAGGTTAACTGATTATATGTATACGTATGTGTGTGTAAATATATATATATATATATATATATACATAGTTATTATATTTTGACAATATAATAACCTGGTTCTTTTCACATAGATATGAAAGTTAAAAATTCAGCAGTATAAATGATGCATAGCCATGCTCAGAATTTTCTGAAACTGTAAAAGTGTTGGGCCATTTTAACCTTACTATGAGTTAAAAGACAAAACAATTAAAAACATTACAGGTTTTAGCCACTAAATATATCTGTCCCATTTTTGACATCTCTGGCTATTAACATCCTAGCCTAAGCTACTACCATCTTCCACCTGAAATACACAACTCTCTCCCATTTGGACTTTACATACAGTCTTGACCTTCTCAAATTCATTCTCCCCATTACATCAATTCCAGATGCAAACCTGAAAATGTCACATTATATACCTAAATCCTGCTTAAAACATTTCAGTTTCCTTAGCTTTTATGGAAAAGACTAAATCTCCTACATAACCCACATGATTTTGTTCTTGTGTACTTCTCAGTCTCATCTCTACCTCTGTCTTTTTGTTGGTCTCCTTTCAATATCTTAAAACTTCTTAAGTTTTACCCCTATACACCTCTGCATATGCTTTTTCCCCTCTACCCTTCACATCCTTTCACCTACTTATCCTTCAGTTCTTGGTGCAATGACACTATGCTAAATCTTTCTATTATTCAAGGTTCCCATTGAACAGTTTGCCCCTTCTTAGCACTGACTGACTACACTGTAATTTTACAATAATTTTAATTGATCAATATCAATTTTTCCTATCTGACAAAATTCATAAGGGCAGAGATGGAGTCTTCTTTAATTCATCAGCAAATCATCAAGATATACCATAGTACCTAACATGGGTATTCAATAAATATTTGTTAAATAAATTATCACTATTTTATATTTTAATACTTTTGAAACTGATGTTTTGTTTTTGTTTATTACCATGCAGTGGAAGTATAATTGCTTTTCAATAAACATTTATAATTCAAAAAGTAAATAATCAAATACTCCTTTTAGGATTACGCAAGACAATTGGCATTGACTAAAAGATCACTAGTAACCTTTGAAAGTATAGTTTTAATATGCTGATAAAGTAGACTTCAGAATGCTAGGACTTGAGCCCCTGAGCAATGAGAATAGGAAAGAGAAGATGCACAAGAAGGTTGATAAAGGAGGCAGCAATGTGCAGGATATGTGGCTTATCTTCCTTTTGCTATTCTTCATGTCATTACTGTTGTTTCCCCAGTCCTGGGAAGACTAAATTAGGGAAGAAATGCAAATGTTAGAAACAGGATAGAATTGGTCAGACCAGAGAGAACTACAGCTGAGGGAGTTTGAACAACAAAAGGATGAGGTAAACAAAGGTATCATAAAGGAGGGGTCAATTTAAGCATCACCATATAACCAGCTGAAAGTAATATTTGAACCTGTACATAAAGACGCTAATGGGCTAATAAGCCAATTACACCTAATTAGAGGGAGCATATGGAACAGAGTTGGGGTGTTATTACAAGGCAAAGAAGCCACGTTAAATTACACCATTTGATATAATTAGAAAAATCCAGATTATGGGAAACTCGATCCAACAACCTGGTTCTTTTAACAAATAAACTGCAAGAGGAAAATGGAGGAGAAATTTATAGATTTAAAGAAATTTAAAAGACATATCAACCAATCATAATGTGTGGGTTTGATTGATACTGGTTCAAAGATGCAAACTAAAAAAGAGAAAAATAGGAAGGAAAGTGAAACAAAATTTGATATTACATAAATACTTTAGGTGTGATAATAGTGTTACACGTTTAAAATGTCTCTATAGAGATTATACTGAAATATTTATATATTTCAGATGCCTGTTTTTGCTTTGAAACAGTATTACAAGAGAAGGTATAGGGGCAATGATATGAAGGCACCAAGACTGCTCATGAGTTAACAATCCCTAGAGTTGGATATTGAGTTCACTATATCCTGTTTCTTTTTAATGTCTGAGATTTCCATATTAGCTGAGTTGTTATTGTTGTTGTTGTTGTTGTTAAAAATGAGATCGGGTTTGCAAGCATAGAATATTCTTCCATTTACTGTATTTTAGATGGCTTTGGTTCAGGGGATTTCAGGAAGCCATGGGAATCAGAATCAGGCAAATTCGAAAATCAAAATTTAATATAAAGGATAACAAGAAAGTAATAAGGGCGGGGGATAAGGAGTATGCTGAAGGGCCAAAGCACTAAGTAGAAAATGAGCCCATCCACTCTTCTAAGATGTATTGATCAGAGATTCAATGCCAGCGGAAAACTCAAGCAGGTGTGAGATGACCTGAACACGGAAAAAAAAAAAACGAATGCACTAAAGTACCATTGTGGTATTGAAAATAGAACAGTAGGGACATTTAAATCTCCACAACACGTTTCTGTCATTTTCTTCTCTATTCTGTTCACTCTATTTCCTTTCTCAACAAATCTAGTCTTAGAGGTAGTGCGAAGACCCTGAGAGAAGGGACTGGAGTGGGGGATAAGAGGTAATACACAGTATAAGGAGGAAAATTACTTTCTCCTCTCAGTGAATCCTGGATTTAACAAATAGTGTAAATTGAACTTGACAACCGGCAGCTGCCCATTTGTATAAGGTGAAAAGTAAAACCCCCAGACCTTGGAAAACAAATTGTTGGGTGCGATGCATTGAACTGAGGAACCTCTTGTTTTCCAGATCTCATCCCAGCAATCCCCAAAGCACTGGGCCATTTTTAGCAGGTACAAACGCAAAATAATGATGTTTTAAAGTCAGGTATTTTATATATTATACTTTTTTGGAGAGTAAGATCATGTGAAGAGGATAATGGGAGCGCATTCCGGTGAAAAACAGCAAAGAAGTCAGCGGTGAAAAATAGCAAAGAAGTCAGCGGCTGGAGCACAGTGAGGAGGCAGACACACAGCAGCGGGTCAGGGCGACTCCTCAGCTGCGGAAAGGAAAGGACTCAAAGCGCCGCGTCCTCACACACAAGCTATGGCTGATCCCCAGGGCTCCGGTGGTCCGCCCGGAGTTGGCAAGGGTGGAGACTGAGCCCGCTGGGGTGGCCTGAATCCACCTCCCCCAAAACCTAGCTACCTCGCCGTCAACCAAGGACTGAGAGGCCACTCCTCCCTCCCCAGATCTAACTTCATCACCATTCTCAACACTCCAGAAGGAAACGTAGCAATTGCACAGGTTACGCGCCTCCGCGAGGCGCGTCCGGATACCTCCAACCCCAAGCCCTAAATCCCGGGCTTCCTCGCGGGAAGGAAAACTGTGCGCCAATCATAATGCAGATGTGAAGGACGTTCAGCCCCAGGACCAATAAGAGAGATGATGGGCGGGGCCGAGTGCTGGGGTTTAAACCTCTGCGACCAGCCCGTTAACGGCCGACTAGCGGTGGGGCTTGGTGTGCGCCTGCGTGAGTCTGTCGCGCTAGCCGGATCTCGCGGTCCTAGCTCCACTGGAGGGGCTGCGGTACTCAGGGCGGTGGGCGGGCGCCGGGAGTCGGGGAGGTGGGCGGAGGCCGGGGAGGCGGGTGCGGAGAGGTGCGGAACTGCAGTTTTCTTCCCTAGGGTCCAGGGTCCCCCAGGCTCGCCCCGCCGCGAGTCAGTGGTTTCCTGACGCTTGTGAGCCGCGCTGTGCCCCGCTGACCGCCGCAGCTCGAGGTCACAGTGGGTGCCGCCTCCGGTGCGACCCTTCCCCCGCCGCCCTTGGGAGCGCCCAGGCGGCCCCCCGAGGCCTGGTTCCCCGGGAGGAGCCCGCCGCCAGGTGGTGCGACCGTTTGCGTTTGCTCCAAGGGGGAGCGAAGCCATCTCCCCTTCGGGATCCACTAAGTGCGACCGAGAGAGACGCCTTTGCCCGCTGGAGAGCAGGTAAAACGGAAGGGCGCAGGGTGGCCGACCCCAGGGGGAACATAAGCCTTTTTAATTGTGAAATTATACGACGTAATTAAAGCAAGTTAAAAACTTTACAGGGTTTGCTTTGGGTTTTTTGGGGGGGTGGTTTGGTTTTGAAGTACTGGTGATCGAACTAGAACCTTCGCACTGAGCTACATCTTCGATCCTTTTTCCTTCTTTATTTCACACTCTTGAGATAAGGGCTCGCTAAATTGCCGAGGCTGGCCTCCAGCCTGCGGTCCTCCCAGAGTGCAGGGATTACAGGCATGTCACAGCAGGCTGTAATACCCTTTTAGATTGGTAGGATTTTTCAATACCCAGTGCTGCTGACAGTGTGATGAAATAAGCACCCTTATACTCTGTTAGGGAATCAGTTTTTCTAGAGGGCAGTTTGTATTTTGCATTACATTTTAAATTGTAATTTCTAAGCCATTTCTCCTAGAAATTTATTCTGAAGAGGTATATTGGACAAGCAGGTGTTTTGTGTGAGCTTTTTTTGCTGTATTTTTAAAGACATAAATTCAAACAATAATACTAAGTACACCAGAGGAGAAAAAATACTTGGAAGTCTGCCAGCCATAAATAACCATCAAATAAAACACTGTTCACATTTGGATTTACTTGAAGTATTTCCATTGTGAGTATATACATTATTTAAATGAGTATCCTTATAAAACATATTTGTGCTAATTGGATATTTTAATATAATGAGGTTGTTAGTTTAAAAAATAAGATTATGCCTTTTTACAGCTAGGAGTACACTGAGACGTTTCTCTGTCAAATGTAAATGTGGATTAGCCATTTCTTACTGACTGTGGTATTTCTTGCTATGGCTATATTGTACCATACATTATTTAACCAATCCCCTAATGATATTTAAGTTGTTTCCAATTTCTTTTTGATCATAAAATGTTAGTGATTATTTGTACATATGTCTGCATTCTTGTCCAATGTTGTTAACTCCTTATAATAAATTCCTTAAAGTGAATCATGGCTTTAAAATCATGGCACAATTTAAATTCTAACTCAAAATTAACAAACTTCCTCTAGAAAAATTTATTATCCCTAACTTACATAGAATTAAAGAGGACTTTTCTCCTCTATTAGTACTGGGGATTGAACCCAAGGCCTTTGCATTGAGCTACATCCCATCCCTTTGCATTTTGTATTTTGGACAAGATTTAGCTAAATTGCTCAGGTAAGATTTAAATTTGGGGTCCTCCTTTCTCAGCTTCCCAGAGTGTTGGGATTATAGGTGTGCACTTTTTAATAACTTTCTAAGGGTAATATGAATTAATGTTTTAAATGTGTTGCAAGTCCTCCAGTTTGTTCTTTTATCATGATTATAGTGTTTGCTTTTATAATAGGCTGTTTTAATACTGTGATTCTTTACTGTTTACTTATCCCCTGCTAGAGAAACTTATTATAACTCTGTAGTACCCTCCTTTTTCATGCTTAGAATCCCATCTGTGCATGCACGTAACTCCTATCTGGATAAAATTTCCCCCTTTCCACCTTAGAAATCCTTTAAATTAAAACTGGCTAACCCTGGGACACTTGAGTCACTTGAGATTTTTATTTATTTATTTATTTATTTATTTTTTTGCGGCACCGAGGATTGAACTCACAGCCTTGCGTCTGCCAGGGCAGGCGCTTAAGGCACTGAGCCAAACTCCCAGCCCTCACTTGAGATTTTTAAAGGAAAGATATTGTTAGGTATTTTGGTTAATATTATCCATTTTCATCTACAAGACATAAGTTGCTGTAGCTTCTATGTGAAAGTTTCTAAGAGAAAGATTGTCCTGTTTTTATAGAAAGAAAAAAGTTTGCATTTTACTGTTTGTGAACATCTCTGCATATGTTCAAGGAAAAAAATAAGAATCTGACACAATTTAAACAAAGGGAAGAATACTTTGATTATATTATAATATACATACATACCATTAAATCTTTAGTGTCAAGTCCTCTCTTAACTCAGTCCCTACAAAGGACTATTTGTACATATAAACTCACTTGACAACCTACTGAAATAATTCGTTCCATTTTAAAAACAGAGAAAGTCTAAACTGTACCTCATTTTCTTCTAAGAGTTTATATAGTAGGTCAGACTTTGGGATTTGTACAAATACTGAACTCTGAGAAATAATTTCACAAAGGTATACTTAGGATTTTTATTTGCTCCATGATGCTTGGGGTTTTTCTCTAGTAACTATCAAAAATGAAGTCACCAAATCCTTACTGTTCTGGATTTGATAGTGTACACACGCCTTTAATCCCAGCACTCGGGAGGCTGAGGTAGGCCGAGCATTGTGAGTTCGAGGCCGGCTTGGGCTACAACGTGAGCACAAGGCCAACCTGAGTTACATAGTGCGACCCTGCCTCAAAAAACTAGGGCTGCGAGTTTGGCTCAGTGGCTTAAGCGCCTGTCTGGCAGGCACGAGGTTGTGAGTTTGATCCCCAAAACCAGCCAATCTTGAAAGGATTGTGCTTAAAGTAGGAGGCCCTGATCCTCTCCTTTGTTTCTACAGAATCATCAAGCATATAGCTTTTAGTGCCTTTTGTCCTATATATCATTGCTTTAGAGTTGACTTTTTAAAATGAGTAATGATTCCTTAAGCTTTTTTTTCCCCTAGGTTTTTAATGTGAATATTAATGCCAATCAAGCTACATTGAAATAAGGTAAGAAACTGAAAAGCAGCTAGTTTGTCCTTGTATGTTAAGGTATTCTACCATGCTCAATGATTACACTAAAACAGCAGTTGATAGAATCCACATTTGTATCTTAGGAGTTTTAAATGTAGGATTGTTGGTTAGTAAATAAAACTTTGGATCTCAGAAACAGTAAATAATTCTAAACATGGGTGACACACCACAGTAATAACACTATTCCTTAAACAGATGTCTCAGTTAATTTGCTTTACTATTCATCTTATTACAAAGGCCAACGTATTATTTAAGAACTTGGAATTCTTTTGATTAAGTATAGGTCTTTATAAATATCAACGTTGCTTTGAGAGGAAAGGCCCACCTCATTTTTCTTTGTGGTCTGTAGTACACCAACTACTCCTATGCTCATGTCTGAAACCTAGAAATTATCCTGAGAGCCTCCTTACTTTGGTACTGCATATTGAACCACAGTTTGACTGCTTCTGCTTCCTTAACCTCATCTACCTCTGTCCATTCCCCTTATTACAAATCCGGTGCACAGAGCATTATCATGTTTCCGTGAGTATCCCAACAGCTTCCTTTTTGGTCCCACTGCCCTCAGTCTTGCCCATTTCCAATCCACAGTATACCCAGAGCACTATTTTTAACTTTTACATTTTCTTCACTGGCAAAAGTCAAGCATTTAAAGGAAAAATACAGGCTCTACAAATGTGACTTTTTTTTCCCCTAAACTATGCTTTTGTCATTCAATCTAAAGTATTTATAGTTGAATAATGTATATGCTATACCTCTAATCCTTTATAGAAATTTCATCTTTTGCTGGGGATACAGCTCAGTGGCACAGTGCCTGCCTGGCAAGCACAAGGTCGTGAGTTCAATCCCCAGTACCAAAAGAAAAGAAACAGCATCTTTTGCCTGTGATGCACTGATGCTCTACTTTATTGTCACTTTAACCCATTCCCAGCTGTTTTGCAAAATTTAGCTTAAATATCTCCTTTTTGTTATAACTGGCCTTAAACAACAGGTGGTCCAAAGGTTGGCAAACACTGGCCCATGAGCTAAGAATGATCTTTGTATTTCTAAATGGCTGTTTTTAAAAAGAGTATGCAGCAGATTGTTTGTTTTTTACAGTCTAAAATATTTACTGTAGTTCTTCACAGAAAAAGTTTACTTCTGCACTAGATTTATGTCTTATAAGGGGTGGGGAGTATTGTGTCTTATTCATTTACATTCTAGGTAACAGCACATCTGGCACTACACCAATTTAAATTATCCTTAACTGGCTGAATTTAATACATACTTATAAATTTAGTCTTAGAAAATAATAGTTAGGCAAAGCTTTCTATGGGAATTATTCAGATGAGAACAACACAACAAATTAGACGCTTATGGGATCAGGTTTTAATGAATTTAAACACAAGGCACATGTTTCCAGATGTACATAAATTACGGTTGCTTTGTTTCTTTTTTTTTTTTTTTAATTTCCTTTGGACAAGAATGAGAAAATGTTTGGTCTCAATCTCTCTTTTGGTCTTTATGAGACACGGTCTCCCTATACAGTTTAGACTGGCCTTGAACTCACTATATATTCCACACTAAAACTCACAGCAGTCCTCCTGCCTCAAAACCTCCCAAGTTCTGGGATTATAGACAGGTACCACCACACCCTGCTTGGTCTCTTTCTTAAGCAAGAACTTCCTTAATCAAGCCTTACAATTTTTTTTAAGAGTTGATCATCAGAATTTCCAGAACTTCTTGCAATAAAATTCTTTGTATTTCTTTTCTACCTACCTACACTACCAGGTGGTTGTCTCTTAGATCCTAATAAGTTTGCTATGATTAAATAATGCTTTTAATTTCTCCATCTACACAGACCTTCTTTTTTGGTTTCTCCAAAGTTGTATTCTCTTCTTCCAATGTGTCACAATCCCTTTTGGCTTTTGTTTCTTCCTTGTGGAATAAATGTGGGTGCTCAATGCGTCCTCTACGAACAAAATGCTGAATCCGGGATTCCAATCCTTGGCACTTTGGGCGATCCATGAGGGGCCTGTATTTGCGCATTTTCACTCCTTCTACAAAGGCACTGGTCTGCTTTATTACTGAGGGCTTAATGTTTCTCCATTCTATTGTTCCATCCATGCTTGGTTCTGTTCTATAGGGTAACACAACAGAGTCCAGTCCTTGTAGCATATTATACAACATGTGACTTTTGACAGCATGATTAGCCCATAGTTGTTGTAGGTGAGTAACATTGAACTCCTGAACCTCATGATCATAGATCCACTTGATATTTTCAAACTTGCAGTCATATAAGACTAGAGGAAATTCTACAGCCATGCTAGAGAGAAAAGAAACAGAATATGAGAATACGTAACTACCAATAGTTCTTAAAATCCTGAGATTTAGTTGAGATAGAAGATGGGGAGAGGGACCCACTAATGTTGATATTAAGTTTCTAACAGCTAAGCTTAAGTTTGAACAACTTTATGTTTTTTAAATGCAACAAAACATGGTTCAGTATAACCTATGTTAGATAAGTATCAGCAATAGCAAATCACCTGGAAGTGATTTGACATGTCTGTCACACTGCTATAAAATTTAAAACAACTGACAGTAACTATCCAAATTTATTGGTGGTACTCTCTTAGCTTGAGAATAAATTAACCCCTTACCAGCTCAATTATTTAAATACAGGATGACCAAAAATTGCATTTTTTCATTAATTTTTGTAAGATAATATGATAGGAAATATAAAAACGACAATTTCATCAAATTTATTCAATAATTTTATCTTAAAACAATGCACAGTGCAGTGTTACAGTCTAGACAGTAGTGTCTAGTCTCTTCCCGAATTCTTTTTGCATTACTTTCTTTGAACATTATACTTTACAATGTTGTGTTGGCCTTTCCTTTTTTCTGTGGGTGGTATAATTTCTACAAAATGTCCACCCACTAAACATAATGAAGACATCAATGATGGACATCCTACTTGGCATTTCACTATCCCTTATTTTTCATTTATTTTATCTATTAGATCTAGTTTACACCTAATCTAAATTGTAAATGACTTTTTGAACCCCCTTGTTTTGAATAAATAACAAGTTCCATATTGTTTGGTCCAGAAGGTGCATAAATAGTTTATAATATTTTTTTCTCACTTTTTGATTACAGGATAGCTTGTTAGATGATAGTCAATCAACACCACCCATAGGATTATTATAATCAGTGACCACTACTGAAGTTTTTTTAAATTTCATTTCCTATTTTGAGTTCTATCATTTCTGTATTATGAATAGTTGAGAGTAACTATGCTAACATTGCTGTTTTCAGGTTTTTTGGGGTTTTTTGTATGTGTTTTTTAATTTTGTTTTGTTTTTTGGTAGATCTTTTGGCATTTCCTTCCTATTAACTATTCCAAATGTGCCCATTTTGTATAGCAAAAGAGTATAACTGAGTTCTGGAAAAGCATAAAAATTATATCTAATGTACTTATGATAAGTACATTATAGATTGTAGCACAAACATATAGGTTATTTTTCACAAAGCAAACAAGAATTAGTAAAATAAAATAACCATAACTTACTAGATTTCACTAGAAACAAATATCAAGGCTAATACAACATGCTAAATAAAAAAAAAAAATGCAAAAATAATCAATATAAAACAGACTGATGTAGAGCCAGGGACATACCTCAGTGGTACAGTGCCTGTCTGGCAGGCACAAGGTCCTGAGTTCCATTCCTGGTACCAAAATACATAAATATCACAGAACAAACAGACATACAAGTGTTATGTCCTGCAAACAAGAATCAACTGGTTGAAATGACACCTGCCCAAGCAACACTCGGAACAGTACATAAATGCACTGCCTGAGTGACACTTGGGGTAAACTGTTAAGTGGTTGATGGTATCTGACCTCAGCCTGTTCTCAAAAGAAAAATCTATTTTCTGCCTTTCCTACCATTTTAGAAGTGGGAAATTGGGAAAAATTCAAAAGCACAGTAATATATGGTTATTTAGTAATACACACCAAGGGAGATTTAATATAAAGTTTGAATACTCATGCTTTAGTTTCACCAAAAGCTAACAACAGCTGTTAACATAAATTAAAAAAAAAGATGTGAGAATGAATGTCCTTTTAATTAAAGGGCCTGGTTCAAACATGTTTCCTTACTAATGTAGTAAAACAATGAGAAAATTAGAAGATAACCACCCCTTCCCATATGTTCCTAGTACTCTGCAAGCTACATTAAAAGCTTCGTGAAGATAGAAACAGTGACTTTTAAGTCATTCAGTCAAGCATGGAAGAGAGGAGAGTATTTTGGTTTGGTTTGGTTTAATTTAACTTACCTATATTGAGGTTTCTGGGGATTTTTCTCTATATTCAGTAACTCATCAATAACTTCTGGCTTCTCCATTCCTTGGCCAATCAGAAACAGGACAGCCATCATACAGCGAACTTGATGATAAAGGAATGCCTGCCCCGTCACTTCAAACTGACATAACTGGAAAGGTTCTTGCCATCTCTCCTCACACAGGCTCTGCCCCACTAGCTGTACTTCAGCAGACAGAATAGTCCTCTGAAAATTAATCACTCCATTTGCTACATCCATTTTACACAAGTTTCTGAAATCGTGGGTACCAACATACTTCTGAGCTGCATAATTCATCCTTACAATATCTAAATCAGCAAGAGGGAAAAAGTAGCGGTAAGTGCGCTCAAGACAGTTGAACCTAGCACTGAAGCTAGGTTCTACAGGGGCCCAGGCCAGTACACGGATGTCTGGAGGGAGTACCCGGTTGAGAATGTGAGTATAACGGATCTCTTTGGCATTGCTGACTTCATCTTTTAAATTAAGATCTTGTGAATCTTTGCCCCTTGGAAACTGAGACCGCAGGTCAAGAGAAATCACCTGTGCAATTAGGGAAAGATAATGAGTTTTAGAGATACAATACAAATAATTTCAATACTCAGTATGCACATCTGAATATCCTGGTACTGCTTGCTTTGAGAAAAAGTATAGCAGTCCTTACCTGACCAAAGGCACTAACTCCTTTGTCTGTTCGCCCACACCTGTGATAGTTGGATGTTTGTCTGCTTTCTATCAGCCGAGTCTTGGTCATAGCCTCAAACAATTTCTCTTCAATGGTATTGTCTGTATTTTCCTGACTAGCAAAGCCCTGGTATCCCCAGCCCAGATAGGCTATTCTTAGGGCTACATGTCTTCGGCTGTGAGCACTGAAATCAAATACACGCTTAGCTTTTGCAGATCCTGAAGAATTTTCTTTAATGTTTGGGTCTTTGATGTTGTTGGACTGTTCTTTTTTAAGTCTTTGTACTTCCTCCTCCAGTTCTTGTATTCTTTTTAGGAGCTTCTCAATCTGGTTTCTGTCGGTGTCTGTTTCAGCCATGGTATGACAGCCCCAGGAACAAATGAATCATACAGATCCACCCTGCTTGAAAAGAAAGCAAAGGAATACAACAATTTTAGTGCTAGCCCAGAGATATAATAAACCAATAGTTTATTATGTGTTGATCATCCACAGGCAGTATTGTTTTACATGCTATCTGACCAATTTATAGGGGAAAAGAAAAAATATTTACCTATTAAAGGTTTCCTTTTTTCTATTAAAAATTTTGGGGAAATACCTATAGATTTCATTTTATTAGTCTTCATCTACAGATGATTGAGGACTTGTGTTACTGATATTTTCCTTATATTTTCTTTTGATTTCTTATTTGTTCAAATTTTCTAATAATGAGTTCTTTCTGTGGGCTAGTGAGTTTCTACTGCTTTTCAGTATCAGACATTCTACATGTATGTTTTGTCATCTAATATTCTATTTTAAAGGTGGTACAATAGAAGCTAGCCTAACTGAAGAAATATTATCAATGTTTGTATTTCACATTGGAAGTAGAACGTGGAGACAAGATTTTCTTATATTAAGCTGTTTTGATGGCAGAAAAAAGGTAATTAAGCATTAATCATCTTTTTAAGCCAAATTACTGTTCTGACAAGATTTTGTTAATAGTTACAAAAGTCAGTTTGATGATGCAATTTAGATATCCATGTAATCCTGGTATGCAGTATTCCAATCTGGGGACAGCTATATCACATCCTTAAGATTGGGACAGTCCTAGGCAATCTGCAACTGATGGTTACTTAGTTATAGAAGATATCTCCACATGTATTCTAAGGCTATGGTATAAGGCTAGGTAGTTCATTAAATTTTGGGCCTTTGGATTTTCTATATCTGTTATTTAAACCTTTAAATGTGAAAAACAAATTATAAAAGTACCAAAAGAAAATGTTGAATTACTTAACATAGACTCTTTCTTATAATGCGCAGTGGGAAAGGCTTTTCTTTTCTTTTTTTGAATTTTTTTTTGAAGAGAATAAAACCACATGAAATAAAACAGAATAGAGTCAATCAAAACAAAGCAATGAACATGGTACAGGACTTCAAAAAAATATAAAAGGAAATCAAGAATGGCTACCACAGTGCCTCTTGTTATCTTCAAAATAACTGCACATACCATCAGGCATAATAAAATCCAAAATAGTACAGAATAAAACCAATAAAAACAAGACAATGGAAGCCAACACAGGACTTCAAAACAATAGTAAAACAGTGGCTACCATGCCTCTTGTTATCTTCAAAGTACTTGCCTATACCGTCAGACATAATCAAACAAAACAAAATAGAATAAAATCAATCAAAACAACAACGAAAGTAATACAGGGCTTCAAAACAAGATAAAAGGTGCTACCCTTTTTTCTGTTTTGCTTTTTAAAATTAAAAAAAAAAGATAATAGGAAACCAATAATGGTTACCATAATATATTTTATCTTTGAAATAGCTGTCCATGCCATCAAATATAATAAAATTAGACAAACTTAAAACAAAATAGAACCAAACTAAACAGAACAATGGAAACAATACGGGATTCAGATCACAGTAATAGTTTAACAATGGCCACTGCCTTCCCTTTTTAGACACTTCCTCCCCTTTCACTTTCACAATATATATTGTGCATTTTGGATCCCACCAACTCTTTTAGTTTTTGTATTAGGGAGACAACATGATGTTCGTCCATTTGACTCTGAACCTTTTCATCCATGAGCATGATCTCAAGTTGTATCCATGTACCTCCAAGAGCCTCGAGGTTATTTCCTTATAGCTGAGTAGCTTTCCATTGGATAAAAATGCCCTATCTTTCTTGTCCACTATGCAGCTAATGGGCAAGCTACCCCGACTTCTTTCTGGTTCCCTGTCACATAGAGCACTGTTCTCTCTCCTTTGACTTTTAGTCTATGAACCCTCTTTCAAGTTAAATGTGTTTCTTGTATAAAGCATATTGATGGATTCTGTCTCCTGATCCACTCCGCCTGTGTTTATTTGTGAATTGAGGCCATCTACATTAATGGTTATGGCCAACATGCATTGCCTCTCTCTGCCATGCCATTTTCCTGCCATTGGCTGCTTACTTTTCTTCTCCATTCAATTGTCTCCCCTGCTCGGTGATCCCCCTCTGCCGCGGTTCCTGGAACCGCGTTTTTTCTTCTGTCTCTGTAGAATGTCCTTCAGTATTCTTTGTAGGGTTGGTTTGGTGGTAATGAATTCCTTTAGTAGTTCTTTGTCATGGAAGTATCGTTTCTCCATTAATTTTAAAAGATAGTTTTCCAGGGTACATCCATCTGGGTTGGAAGTTGTGTTCTTTCAGGACTTGAAGTACTTCATTCCAAGCTCTTCTTGACTTGATGGTTTGCACTGAGAAGTCTGTTGTGATTCTGATAGGTTTTCCTTTATAGGTGATCTGTTTCTCTTCTCTTAACAGCTTTTAATATTATGTTCTTATGTTGAATTTCTGGGATCTTGATTATTATATGTCTGGGTATAGATTTATTTTGGTTATGGCTAGCTGGAGTTCTATATGCTTCACTTATTTGAATGTTACTTCCTTTTCCCATGCTTGGGAGGTATTATTTCTATAAATAGACTTTTAATGTCATTTGTGTTGACCCTTGCTTTTTCACTCACACCTATTATTCTTTGGGTTGTCTTGCAGCCGTTGAATTGTTATTTCCTGGTTCCTTGTTATTTTTAAGAGATCTTTCCTTTCGTGATCACAAGATGCAAACCTGTCTTCAAGGTTTAGAAGTCTATGTTCAGTTTCTTTCAAGTGGTTTTGCAGCTTTCTATGGAGTTTTTAACTTCCTGGATATCTCTCTGAATCTGTTTCATGTATTCTAAATCTTTCTTACATTGTTTATTCAAGGTTTCCCTTATTTTCCTATACTCCTCCATTTTTGATCTGTGTCTTCTTAGCAATTCTTCTATTATGTTTTTCATTTCTTCTTTTACCTGAGATAATATTTCTGTTCTCATTTCTTTTATAACCTCATGAAGCTGTTTCTTTACTTCAGTTGCCATCACTTCAAGTGTGCAACTCCCAATCTCTTCTGTGTTTACATCTTCTGGGCTTGCTCTGCTTGGGCTGGAGGCCAGAGACTCCCTCTTGCTTGTCTTGACATTTCCTGGGTTCTTCTGAGCAAGTGTGTAGTGGGGTCCCAGGCATGTCCCACATTGGCTACAATTTCTCTGAAGTGAGCCTGTTTGGTTTTTCTAGCCAGTACTGGCTACTAGTGTGCTGGTGCAGGGCTGTCTACTGCTTTTCCTAGCCTGCGTTGGCTGGTGGAGTGTGTGTGTGTGTGGGGCTGGCTGCCACCTCCTAGCTGTTTACCAGAGAGGATCTTTTGCGATGGCTGCCCAAGTGTGTGCAGGGGCAGGGTCTGCCACTGCCCCCGCGCCAGACTGGTCACTGGCAGGGAGCCCCCATGATGGCTGTTGGAGTGTGCACGGGGGCAGGGCTGGCCGCTGCCTGTGGACCTAGGCTGGTCACCAGCAAGGATCCTCCACTACAGCCCCTGGAGTGTGTCCAGAGGGCAGAGCTGGCTGGCACCTCCAGACCAAGTACCTGTGGGGAACCTCCAGGATGGCCTCTAGAATGTGCACAGGATCAGGTCTCCATCCGAGCAATTTCCACTGGTCTGCACCCAGCTGGGAGCTGCTGGAGGAAGCCCACAGCAGTTCTGGTTCCAGGCTTGCCCAGCCCCACTCCAAAATGGCTCCAGGCCAATCATTCTCTCCTGCAGCAGGACTGAGTCCTCTGTACTCACCACCAGCCAGTGCAGTCCTCTGCGTCTGCTGCTCTCCTCCACCTCTGTCTCTTTGCAGAGGCCTCTGGGGTCACCAGCCACCAGTCACTGTGACTGTGCATCCCCAGGTTCCAACAGCTCCTTTTGCACAGTGGGTCTGGCTCCGGGTGAAGGTGCCACCAGCCACCACCTTCCTTTTTTTTTTTTTTTTTTTTTTTTTTTTTGCGGCACTGGGGATTGAACTCACAACCTTGCGCTTGCCAGGGCAGGCGCTTAAGCCGCTGAGCCAAATTCCCCAGCCCTGGTTTTTTGAGGCAGGGTCGCACTATGTAGCTCAGGCCGGCCTTGCGCTCGAGTTGTAGCCCAAGCCGGCCTCGAACTCACAATGCTCCACCTAACTCAGCCTCCCGAGTGCTGGGATTAAAGGCGTGCGCCACCACGCCCGGCAGCCACCACCTTCTTGGTTGAAGGTTTTCTTTTTACTCTCTCTGTGGGCTTCAGTTCTCACTTTAGATTCTTCCTGGGTCCAGGGGACCCACTTTCTTCCTTCTTGTCTTCTCCACAATGCTGTATTCCAGCATCTGGACTGTATCTCTCAGAAAGGCTGTTTACTCTGCTGTTTACTGTACCACCATCTTCCTGGAAGTCAGGAAAGGCTTTTCTAAGTAAAGGACTTTAAAATATTAGAAACTGTAGAAAAGCAAAAAATGTGAATACCTAAAAATAAAGACTACTACCAGCAAAAAATACAAAGTCAAACAATAAGCTAAGTAAAAAAATGAATGATGGCAAATTAGTATATCTGTATCTATATCTATAGATAGACATATATATAATCAGTTTTTAACAAAAACATAAGAGAAAAAGTTCAACAACCTGAAGGTACATGGGCAAGATCAACCCTTTCACAAAAGAGAAAAAAGCTTACAAATAAAAAGGTCCTTAGTTTTACTCAAGTTAAATAAATGGAAAGTATGTAAGAACAATTTTTCACAAAACTGATTGCAAAGATGAGAAAGTTTGATAGTATAGCACTTTGGAGAGGAGATAGAGAACTAAGCTCTATTAATATGTTATTGGTACAACTTTAGAGGTAAGCATTTTAGCAACAGCTATCAAAATTGAACATCTGCACAGTATGCTTACACAGGTCTGTAAAACTTACAAGATCTCCGTTGGTTTTTAACAAGTGACTGTAAATCTCAATTATGTCAGTAAGGAACTGGCTGAATAAATTACAGTATGTCCACACACTAGAATTTAATGCAACGTTAAACAAAATGATGTAAGTCTACATGTACTGATATAGCTGGGTCTCCATGGTGCTCTCTAAAAGTCACAAAAGGTTTATAATAAACTCCTTTATCATATATAAAAAAATACATGGGATATGAAAAATTACCTTTTGAGATTGAAGTTTGAGCAAGGAGGGGAAAAATCTTTGCTTAAAATAGTGGGACAAATACCTATCTTAAATCCAGTAAAAAAACTGGCTATTTGGCTGATTGATTGGAGTTTAAAATTACTTCTATAGTAGGCTACTAGAATGAATAGATTTATCTGAAGATGTGTTAAAGTTACTGAAGCATAGGGAGTATATGCATTCCTACATATTTAAGTATGCCACCACATTTCTTTTTTGATGGTTTAGGTTGTACCATACTTACAGATAAAAGCAAGGACTCAATCTGAAATCAGACTGCCTGAGTTTATAATGCAGCTCTACTACTTACTATCTGTAACTTTGGACAAGGTATTTAACTTCTCTGTGCCTCATGTTACTTATCTGTGGAAGGGAACTAAGCTCACAGTCATGCTGATTACATGATTTAATGTTAGACACATAGAACAATGTCACGTACATAAAGTGCCCTCTAAGTACATTACATAATATACACTAAGCAGCCCATCTCATAACATGTAGTCTTAGGCTTTTATTATACCAGAACTCACCTACCTTGTCATAGGAGCTACTAAACGCAGCAAGGCAATAAAAAAAAATGGGAGTGAATGAGAATGGAAATAAAGCAGGTGGTAGACCACAGAGCTGAGTTAATGACCCTCTTAAACTGTCTCAATACTACCCCATATTATCTCTTACTATAATTGAGTTAGTAATTGCTTTAGCTATTCTTACACCATTTAACTCTGAAATTGAAACAGGAAATGACCAGCTTGGGAGTTAGAAATTTATGAGGAAACTGACCAGCGTTCTCTCTTGCAGACAGTCTTACAGTGTTGGGGAGGCAATGGAGCAACTCACAGGACCTGATAGACAAAAATGGGCCAATATGGATCCAGAAGAAAGAATGTTAGCAGCTGCCACGGCTTTTGCCCATCTCTGTGCAGGGCAGGGTGAGGGAGATGTCAGGAGAGAGGCCCAATCTATCCAGTATGATCCCTACAGTAAAGCTTCAGTAGCCCCAGGGAAGCAACCTGCTCATCGTGCGCAACTACAGTACCCACGTGTAGAAAGCCCTGTCACTTCACAAACAGTCTCAGAGGCCTCTCAAAGACTCCGAAAACCAGTGATGAAGAGAAAGGTGCTGCGTAGAAAGCCAGATGGGGAAGTATTAGTGACAGATGAGTCAATTATCAGTGAATCAGAATGTGGTACAGAAAGTGATACAGACCTCTGGGACTTAAAACAAAGGCTGATGAATCTGCAATTTCAGGAAGACAGGGAGTCCCCTGTTGATATTTCACAAAAATTTAATCAGCCACATGAATACCAAGGAATTTCACAAGATCAATTCATTTGTTATCTACGTGGAGAAGGGACAGGCCCTCCAGCTTATGAACAAGACCTAATTGTTGCCAGCAGACCTAAGTCCTTTATTCTTCCAAGGCTGGACCAGTTAAGCCGAAACCGGGGCAAAATAGACCGGGTAGCCCGATATTTTGAATACAAAAGGGACTGGGACTCAATGCGTTTGCCTGGTGAAGATCATAGGAAGGAAGTTCGGTGGGGTATCCGAGAAAGGTTTCTTTCCCGGGCAGAACCCCAGGCTAAGCCTCAACACGTATATGTTCCAAACAATTACGTAGTACCAACTGAGAAAAAACGATATGCCATTCGTTGGGGTGTTCGTTGTGACCTTGCAAATGGTGACATGCCCAGGAAGCTTCCCTTCCCTTTTTCTTAAGTCTTTTTTTAAAAGTGTCTCTCCTTCTACAGGATTATTTAGGATAACCTGTTTCTTTATCCCTTTCCTTTTAAATAGAAACAGCTTCCTTAAAAAGTTCACAGAACATTATATAGAATAAGGACTTCACCCACCGTTAGTCTTCCCGATATGTATCATATAGCTGTCAGACACAACTTAGCTTCCAAGTTACCACTCCCAAATAAAAAAATTACAAGAAAAATGCCAGAGAAAGAAAAACCAATATTTGGTCTTTATATGTTGTCAAATTAGTTAAGCACCATTTGTGTTTGAAAGCCTTTTTACTTTGGGCGAATGTGAGTACTATGTTTTAATGTGATTTAAAGTTGGTGAGCATTAAATCTATTACAAAATTTTGGAAACTCATGAGTTCAAACCTTAATTTTAGTAAATGCTTCCCAAAGAAAAATGATCTCAAACCTAGGCTGTGATTCTGCCTCTGGTCATACTCTCCATTGCACTCTCATCATCTAAATAATGAGAAGAACCAAAGGGAAAGAACAAAAACCTTTTCCATACAGTCCTAAAAGAAAGAAAGATAATGGCATAAATGTCCGTTATTAAAGTAGTAAATCCAGGCAACTATGTAAAATGCCTTTAATACATGCCTCAAAATAATCTATGACACAGGATCCTAACCCAAGTTTTGTTTCAGAGATAATTTAGTGATAAACTCCAGTTGTCAATTCTGGAATACCATACTTTCTAGAGTTTGCTACAGATTTTCTTCGGAATTCTACCTCTCACCTGAAGGTTATTCCTGCCCTACAACATAATTTCAGACTACTAACATTTGGAATCATGCAAACATACCAAAATTAATCCAAACTGGGTACAGATCAAAATACTAATTCTGATCACCTTACTCTGCAACTTACATTCTTGACAGTTCTAATTTGAGGGCTATCTAAAATCTAGAAGTTACATTTAACTGAAGCCTGCAGGGGGACAGCAGAAATAGTTTGCTTGTTGAAGAAAAAAATTGTAGAACATCAAATGACCGTTACTATCTGCTAGAATGCATACTGTATACTTGAGTCTACATGATACACTCACCCAGTTTGTTAGGCATTTATCAGTAAGAGTAGTCGGTGACTCAGAGAAGTGTAGGCTATATTCACTTCAGATACCTGAAAGTTGCAACCTGTCCACCAATAGTGGATGTCTCCTTACAAGACAGTAAAATGCCATGGAAATTTATATGGAAAGATGCAAATTAAGTGAAGCAAACAGGCAGTAATTCATCTACTCTTGCAAATAAAGGGCATGGGAAAATTAAAACCAACTCTAGGTAATTTTTTTTTACAATTCAGTTTTTCAAAAAAATTACACGGTATTTTTTTACATCAAAATTACCAAAATCGAAAAGTTCCCAAAGTTACCCTAGGTTATCCTAGTTTAACCCATTATTAGCTGAAGATGTAAGCCCGGGGAATGGGATAGTGAGTCAAATTTTTGGTAAAAGGAACTGAAGGCCAAGACCCAGAGCAGTGCCTTCTCCAGCACTACTGCATCCCCCCCTGAGAAAAGTATCAGGGGGAGATGCAGTAGTTTTCAGAAATCATGGCACACAGAGAAGGCCATCAAACTGCCACGAAAGGGGAATTGGTATGCGGTATTTACTATAAAACGGCATTACCACATGTTTAACATTTCTGAAGTTTAAAGAAAGCGAAGTCAATCTCAAAAGTAAGTAATGAGTGGAATAGTATCAATAGCACTCCTAATGATAAAATATTAAGAGATACATTAATAATTCTGTTTGGTACAAATTCCCTGAGCCACCGCGCCTGATCATTATGCATATCTAAAACGTGCCAATAAAACTAACCAAAAAAAGAGACTATGATCTTTACTATTTTCTGAAAAAGCAATTTCGGCGTGTAAAGCAATACTCCAAATAATCTGAAAATTGCTGCCACACCGCCTTCCCTTCCCACAGACTACTGGGTTCACGATTTCTACTTCTTAGTTTTTTGAACACACAATTCTTGTACAGCAGAGACTTAACTCCAGTCCAAGGACCCTCTAAGCTGCCGAGTCGAATTAATGCGACTTTCTTCCAGAAGCACCAAGCACAAAAGAAAAACGTTAAGCGAGGTCCCACTTCCATACATCAAGGCATTCTTAAAAAAAAAAAGACCGAAGTATGGAAAAGGAGGGTCGGAGGAAATAATCCTTCAGCTACAAATCTACCTGCACATTCCTGGGGAATACCACACTCACCTTCCGGGGTCGCTAGCTGCGCGAACTTCCGTGAAGCAGGAAGTTGTTGCTGGCGCTCGCGCTCGCGCTCGCGCTCGCGAGGTCTCACGGGAGGCGCCGCGCGCGGTTGTGGGAAATGTAGTTCCGAGAAAGGGGTGCGGGCTTGAAGCGAAATCTGCCACCTGGAGGGTCTCCAGGGCAACTACCGGTTTCTCTACCCTGATCGGACAGGATCTGGAGCCTGTGGTGGTACAGAAACAAAAAGAGAATGTCTACTGCTGTGCTAAAATAATACATAGAAAGCAGCTAACTTTCAAATGTCTGCTAAACTTACAGCAAAATTAAGGGTCCAAGCCCGATTTCGTGCCTAGTCAAATAGTAAAAAGTAACTATTCAGACAAAAATGTTGACTTTTCGAATCCAAAAGTAGAGGCTAAAAAGAGAAATGTTACAACAAAATAAAATACTGAAGAGCCCTGACTGACAGGACAGAATGGTGAATGTTGCTTCAGCACCACGGAGAGAGCATTGTGACAGCTTGTGGGGTTTTGTGGTTTGGTCCCCAGTTACAGAGATGCTGACTCAACTCTCAAGATTCTAGTTAGAAAAGTAGAAAAAATTCGAGTCTTTCTTTCCAAATTTAGCAGCAATCAGTAGCAGGGGGCTATCCTGGATTGTGCAGCTGGTAGATACTCTGAAAGAAAAAGTTTTCCAGGGGTTGCTTTAGCAAAGGACATCGCAGAATAAAAAGTAAAACGAGCTGCTGTGAGGAAACAGCACAGGCATCTAGGGTAGGAACAACAGTTAACATCTGAACTCTGCCCTCTTTCGGCAGCTGGCGCGTTCAGCGCTTTCATCAGATCAAACCCATTTTGTCCTTACACTTTCCTATGCGATTCGCTAGCGTTTCTTACACCTTTTAACGTGCAGGCGGAAATGTCAAGGGTAAGACACGGGCAGAAAGCTTGAAGCAGGCTGTGGGTTACAGCCTCACCTCCGGGAGTACTACTGTCTGGGCACCGCGAGGTGGGGTAGGAGATGTTGAACTCTCGAATCAGTAGGAACGCAGCTGCCACCTAGAGTCCCCAGCTGTTGGTTGACTGCGGAGGTCAGCAGCTGGCCAGCATTTACTACAATAGTGCCTCCTCCCCGTTTTCCAACAGTTGGCGCGGATCCCAGTCCTCGCGGATCAGGACATTTGGAATCCTCCGGCTCGCGTCTCTCGCGTCTCCTCTCCCCTCTTCCCCAGCCCCTCCTCGTCTGAGCCACCGCGCTTGCGCGCCGCGCCGCGGGTGGTCGTGGGTTTAGGCCTGCCCCCGGAGCAAGCCCATTGGCCACGGAGCGGGATTGAGCCCTGCCTCGAGCCCGGGTGGAAGCACGTGCTGGGGGCGGGAGCAGCGATCGCAGCTATGGCGTCGTTACTTTGGGCAGGCGACGCAGGGGCGGCGGACGGCGAGCGGCTGAACAGCCAAGTAACCGCCACCGAGCCGGGGAAGGAAAGGGGGCGGGAGCGACAGCCGGGACTAGCAGGGGGAAATCTCCAGGGGAAACCCCTGCTCGCGTTTGAAGTGGGGTGTCAAATACGGGAGGGGAGGTGTCGGGTGGGTTTGGAGGAGGCCACAGAAAATGACTCTTGAGAGCTAAGACCTTCGGTTTGAATGGGGCAAAATGAAGACACCTGCAAATCCAGGGAAGGAAAGCAGCTGATGCGTACTCTTCTGAGTGTTCTACTGTAATTTTACAATTCAACTGGCCATCTTATATTTACCAACATGCTTTCCTAGTCACCATCCTCTTGTCGGTGCTCCTGCACCACCACCTCGCATAGTGCCCCTATTTAAGCTAGAGGTCAAACAGGAGCTTCGTGTGCAAAGACTACAGAAAGTCTCCGATATTAAATAATTCAAACAGGAGACCTATTCTTGAAAGGAATCCACTGATACCTAACATTGCAAAAGAAACCACTGCGGGGGGAGGTCTTCCCTGAATTCTTCCATTTTTTTGTTTTGGAGGAGCACCGGGCAGCTGATGGCGTGCTTCCTAATACTGGTTAAAATTTGTGTCTTTCAATAGTTTTCAAATCTCATCCACCCCCGGAAGAACCTTCTGGGTATTAAGAGTACCACAGTCCAAAACATAGGTGAGTGTTGCTAAGGTAAAGCTGACTGGCCTCAATTAGTTAAAATTCACTTCTGTCATCGAGTCCCTGCCAGCTGAAATGCTTTTGACCACTTTAATGTAACATTTAAGACCCTCCACTACATTCCCAATCGTTCTTATTCCATTCTTCAACAGACAAGTCTGTTGGTATACACTGTAGAGGTGGAAAAAAATTGGAATAGTATACTCTACATTTCTGTTCAGCATTTATCTATGTTTATTGTTTCTCTTCTGTCCTTTTAGATGATTCTCTTAATAACCCTGAAGATGATGATGAAGATGATGTAGGTAGGAGATAAATTCGTTTGTATGTATCTACTAACATTCTGTTTCAGTTTATCATCACTTTTACAATATGAATGAGTAGTATGTCAGAAAACAACTTTGTTTCTGTTTTGTTAATGAAAAATGAATATTGGAAGAAATACTGAATTAGGAGAGGATATATTTCTTAAGAGAAAGTTGTAATGGGATTGCAGGGAGTGAATTAAGAATTTCCAGCTAGCAAGGAAGAATTAGTTGTGGTGGAGATAGCTGTTGGCACCTTGAGATTAGAGATTGGTGTAGTGATAAAGCATAAGAGACTAGATCTACATGAAAGAAGAGATTCTCATTGCTACATCATTCTTTCTAGAACCTTCTTTTAGAAGAAAGATGAGAGTAGGTACAGAGTAGGTGTAGCCACTGAGTGATAGATAGCAACTTATTAGATGTCTTCAAGAGACTTAATATCCCCCTTTTTAATTTTTACTTTTCTAGTGGATTTGGCAGCTAATTCACTCTTAAACAAGTTAATCCGTCAGTCTTTAGTAGAATCCAGTCACCTAGTGGAAGTCTTACAAAAGGATCCCAGCTCTCCACTCTACTCAGTAAAAACATTTGAAGAACTACGGCTGTGAGTATTTTAACTCTTTTAGTATGGGAAAATACCAAAGCATAGCACAAAATAAGCTATTAATATTAATAATAAAAACTGTCATGATCTTTGTTTTCTAATAGTATTAAAATGGATGTGTACATTTTTGCATGCAATTAAAATATACCTGAAAGGAAAACACTAGGATACTTTAGTTGCCCAGCAAATTGAGAACATTTTTATTTTTTGCTTTTTGGGTTATTTTGCTGTTTTGTTTTTGAGACAGTCTCACTATGTAGTCCTGGCCAGTCTTGAACCAACAGTCCTCCTGACTTAGCCTTCTAAGTGTTCAGATTACAGGCATGTGCCACCATGGCAGGCAAGAAGTTCTGATAGTAAAATATTTCAGTCTTGCAGTAGAAAGAATAGCTGAACCAGGTACAGCCATACTGCCACTGTCTGTATCAGAATTCAGATATAGGGGCACTAATGATCCAAACATCCCCTTCCATCCCCTTCAGATAAGTTACTAGCCATTATTTTCCTAATTATGTTTTGTTTCAGATGTTATTAAAATGAGTAACTGTCCCAAGTCATTTTGGATTCCCTAGGGATTTATCAGCTGACATTAAGGGAAAGTATTTTAACAAAAAGAGAAAGTTTCAAATATGTGCTACCAAACAGGTCCATTTTTCCCCACCATGCACCATGGGCCAAATGAGCCTGGTTTGGTAGGATTTGGGCAAGTCATCCAGCAGGCAAGTCAAGACATTTTACCTGTGCCCCCTCAGCCTATTGCTGGGATGGAAAACCTGTGGACAAGTCTGAACTGGTGCTGGGCCATTCGCCCCAGGACTTTTTCCCAGCTTTTAGAAACAATTTCTGGGTCTTAAGGAGCCTATATTCAGTCAGTACCTTCAGTATGAGTAATAAGATTCTTATTTCTCCTTCTCTCCAGTTTAGCCTTCATTACAAGTGTCTTGGTTTGGGGGATGCCCTGATTTTGTAACATATGAATGTATGTACATGGTAAAAATACAAAATCCTAATGCCCAGACATTTTCTATCTAAATGATAAGAGAGGCCTACTTATGATTAAAAATTCATTGCCAGTCATCTGCCAATTCATCTACCAATGGGACATCCAAGCATGCATGTCCCTAATGGCAAAAGTGTTCCAGCCAACTTGCTTTGTCCTTGTTCTAAATTTTTGCATAGGATTCCAAGAAAGATGAATTTTATAATATTGCCTCAGGATAAGATAATATAATAATGAGTGTCAAAGAACTGGTAAAAGAATCAGCTCAATAAAATGTCTTTTTCAAAAATTGCTGTTAGCTGGGGTTTTAGCTCCATGACCTAAGCACCTGCCTGGCAGGCATGGGGTTGTGAGTTCGATCCCCAGTACCAAAGAAAAAAAGTTTATCTCAAAAATTGCTATTAAAAAGTTGTTCATGAAAATAACTAAGCAATAAGTGTCACTTCGATGTCTTCTTATGTGAAAAATATAACTTTCCTGACAAAACAATATACCCCTTTGATCAGACTGATTTTTCCCTTTTTTTTTCTTTGCTCAATGGAGAGTCCAACTTGAGGTACTTACCCTGTCCTTAACTGAGGCTGATAGTATAGCTTCTTATCTTAGTAGAGGCATGATTATATATGCATGAGAGTTGAGGTTCAAGTGATACAATTCTAAATATTACTTTTAAACTCAGTTGCAAAGTGGTTTAATTTGGAAATAGACCTTCAACCCTTTCAAATGTATACTGTACTTCTGAGGCTACCAACCAACCGTAGACTTTGTGTTTGATCATATAGTTTTTTATTTATTTTTTCTTTCTTTCTTTCTTTTTTTTTTTTTTTGACAGAAAGGAAGAGATACTAAAAGGTATCTATGCAATGGGATTTAACAGACCATCCAAAATCCAAGAGATGGCTCTTCCTATGATGCTGGCACATCCGTGAGTTTCAAGGGTAGTGGTATTCCAGCTTGGTTATTTTTAGTGCACTCCATTCAATTTATGCCCAAGCCTTTGTATTCAGTTTACACCCAGTGGCCTTCTCTTTTCTACAGACCCCAGAACCTTATAGCACAGAGCCAGTCTGGAACAGGAAAAACAGCTGCCTTTGTTTTGGCAATGCTTAGCAGAGTGAATCCCTTGGACTTGTTCCCACAGGTAAGGCAGTGTGCAGGAGGGGCGGGGTTTCTTGTAATGTCAATGGTGTTTCAGTAATAGGTGATATTACTGCAAGTTTGTTTAAAAATGAAAAGTATGTGGTTACTACAATGATGTAATGATGTGTAGAATAAGCATTCTTTCATAAACTCATAGCACTAGGCAGCAGTATGGAACAGTGATGAAGAACACAGGCTTTCAGTCCTGGTGTCTGCTGACCAGCTAGCTAAATGTCTTAGATATGTTAATAAATTTCTTTCCTTGTCTGTCAAGATAGCATCTTCAGAGACATGGATCATAGTTTACCCTTGAATCTGAACACACAGCACAAGGTCTAGGTTGTAGAGAACTCATAAAACATTGAATAGATGAATAAATAAACTCATGAACTCTTTTGTCATTGGGTCATTATGTGGATTCCATGACACAGCATATATTTTAAGCACTGTGCCTGGCATAAAGTAAGCCTGCAGTAATGATGCCTCTTTAGTTGTAGGGCCAGAAGATCCTCCAGTCCACCACTGATTCAGCTGAAAAGGGAGCTGCGACTTGGAGAGAGAATATCAATCTTGACATTACTAATTAAGGATACCCAACTCGCCATTCTCCTAGCCTAGCTTCCACTCACAAAAAGTATCCAGTAGTCTTTCCCTCTTCAAAGAGCACACCCTTGACAAGCTGAGTTCCTGTGTGCGTTAAATACAGTGGGGAAGACGGGCTTTCTCAGCAAGGCAAAGCTGTAGATGTAAATGACTAATGCCAGCCAGTGGAAACCATATACATTTTAAACAAGGCCAGTAAAATTTGTTTGAGGTTTGATATTAATCAAAAATATTTGGGATAATTTGTGCCTCAGCACATGTCAAGAAATGTGTACAGAGACTATTTTTTAGCACTTTGACTATATTTTCTTCTCTACCAAAAATATCTAATCAAAGCACACAAATGCATTAGATATCACTAGGTTTTCCATCACAGTATCTTCATTCATCAACACCCACCACTTTTAGGGGAGATGGAATAACAAATGAAAGAGTTTGGTGGAAGATATGCACATACATATGTATGGATTAGTGTTCTGAACATAGGTGTACTCTTACGGGCAGGCAAGAGGTAATGGGAATCACGTGCAAACTACGATGTGTCTTACTTCCCTCTCTCACTGGTTCCCAGCTTCCCTGCATTCTGTTCTACCCTCACCCAAGAGGGTGACCAGTAGCTTGTATTTCTAAATAACCTTTGAGAAAGGACTGTATAAACGATCGTTATTTCTCCATCCTACATCCCCTTGCCTCCTCATACTCAGAACTTACCTCAAATCTATCAATTGTTAAATTGTGTTCAATTTAAAAGATTTACTTTATATGCTTAGCATCTTTGGCCATTAGAGAAATGCAAATCAAAACAACTCTGAGATCCCATCTTACCCTAGTAAGAATGGTTATAATCAAGAACTCAAAAATGGTAAATGCTTGCAAGGTTGTGGGGGGAAAGAAACTGTTCTACATTGTTGGTGTAGATGTAAACTAGTATAACTGCTTTGGAAATCAACATGAAGAATCCTCAAAAAAGTAAAATTAAAAATTCCATTTGACCCAGCTGTCTTAAGATCGCTCTTCTGGATATCTTCCAGAAAGAGCTAACGTCATCATACTACAGTGACGTCCATACCCATGTTTGTAACAGCACAGTTCACAATAGCCAAGTGATGGAAGAGGCCTATATGCCCATCAACACATGAATGGGTAAACAAAATGTTATATATGTGTACACACAGTGGAGTACTACTCAACCATAAAGAAAAATAAATTTCAGTCATTTGTAAGAAAATGGATGGATCTGGGCATTGTAATACTAAGTGAAATAAGTCAGACACAGAAGGCTTAGTATCACATAGTTTGTCTAATATGAGAAACTAAAAATATAAATAAAGAGAAAAATAAAGGAGCCCTATAAAGAAACAGAGGTAGACTCTGTGAAGATGGGACAGGGACCTGGGGAAGGAGGCAGCAGGCAGGACATGGTGGAATAAAAATGATCTAAATGTGATATGTATTTGAATCAATCTCCCAAGCCGAGTGTAATCAGTATGTATCACATATACTGATAAAAATGTAATAAATAAGATATTTCATTGAACCAAAACCTCCAGTGTCATTTCTGCATCTCTCTGTATACAGATTTTAATTACTGTTCAGGTTTGAACAGTGGCTTATGTGAATCTTTCTTCTTCTCTCTTCCCCTTGCACAGTGCCTCTGTCTGGCTCCTACCTATGAATTGGCTCTGCAGACTGGCCGTGTGGTGGAACAGATGGGAAAATTCTGTGTGAATGTTCAAGTGATGTATGCCATTCGAGGAAATCACAGTATGTACCAGGAAGCCAGTCCTGGCTGATTTTCCAAACTCCTGGCTTCGCCACTAACAAAAATGTTATAACCTTTCTGTTTTCTCATCTCTAATATGGAAGAAATAATAACACCTGTATCATTAAATTGTACTAGAATTAAATGAGAAGATATAATGTGTTGGTACATAACACCTGGAAAATATTAAGGACACAATAAATGTTAGCTATTTCATCGCCACAACCTGCAAGCAATGCTTCTATATTCTTTGAGACTCCGTTATGGAGGACAACTTATTTTTGGATTTTTTTTTCATTAAAATATTACATGCTTATCATGAAAAAAAAGCTTTTAAAAGATAGATTAAAAATAAAAGTCAAAGTTGTTTGTCCTCCAAAAACCTATCACTAATGTTAACAGGCAGATACCTCCTTTTGGGTTTTTTTTTTAAAACTCATACAAATGCATATGAATATATTTGTTTCATTGTTTTACAAAAATGGGAGCACTGTTTTCACACTGTTTATTCCTTTGACTGGCTGCACAGTGCCCCATAATTTATTCAGTGTAACAATGTAACCTATTGATGAACATTTTGAGACCTTTCCTAGGTTTTTTTGGTTTTGGTTTTGTTTTTGTTTTTGTTTTGTCTTTTTGAGACAGGGTCTCTCTATGAAGCTCAGGCTGGCTTTGAGCTCACTTTGTAGCCCAGGCTGGTCTCAAACTTGCAACAATCCTCCTGCCTCAGCCTCCCGAGTGCTGGGATTACAGGTGTGTGCCACCACGCCCAGCTCAATTCCTAGTGTTTGCATAACTGTGCCAGTGTTTCTGTAAGATAGTAAAATTGCTACAGTGTTACAGTGTGACTTTTTGTTTTTCTTTTTTCTTTTTTTTTTTTGTTGTTGTCGTTGCTGTTGTTTTTGGGTTTTGGTTTTTTGGGGCAAGGGGTTGAGTTTTTTGTTTGTTTGTTTGTTGTTTGAGATAGGATCTCTCTCTGTTGCCCAGTCACGTCTTGAACTTGGGTACTCAAATGATCCTGCTGCTTAAGCTTCCAGAGTAGCTGAGACAGCATGGTTTTTTAAATGGCCATGGGGAAAAAAATCAAATATGCAAGAATATTTTAACTATAAACCTAGAAACCCAGGAGCTTATCCTAGAACTGCAAAATTGAAAACCCCTGTTGCCCTCCAGGTTTGCACTTGAAAAATCATCATGAATTGTACTTCTGCTGCTAAGCTGTATCGCATGGCCCTGACTTGTGGCCTGTTGTGTTAAACTGTTTGCATCTGAAGGAGAACTCCAACTCTTTTCTCCCTAGTTCCCAGAGGCACTGAAATCACCAAACAGATTATAATTGGCACTCCTGGGACCGTCCTCGATTGGTGTTTCAAACGAAAATTGATTGATTTGACTAAGATTCGTGTATTTGTCCTGGATGAAGCAGATGTGATGATGGATACCCAGGGGTTCTCAGATCAGAGTATTCGTATTCAAAGGTAACCTTCAAATTCATCCTTTTTTCCTGAATCTTCAGTCCATGTAAGAATTTCATTTGTGTGCTTCTCCTAATTTTTTGCTGCTTAACTCCTCATCACCCTCCCTTCTACTTGTCAGTTACTTCCTTAATATGCTGGAATATGCTTTCTAGTGCCCTTGGAAAAAGAAGGTATAAAAGGTTCATTTTTCAGCCCTTATGTATCTGAAAATGTTTTTAGTACCCTTGTGGTTTTGATATTTTGATTGATAGTTTAGCTAGATAGGAATTTAATGTTGGGAAATCATTCTCCTTCCAAATTCAGATACAATATTGAAATAGAAGTTTTTAATAATAGCTTTAATTAATATCCTCAGCTTCCCATGTTGTTGCCGATCCTGATCTCCAAGCTTTTGTATGTGACTTTGTTTGGTTTGGTTTGCTTTAGTTTTATTTCTCTCTCTCTAGAAGTGTTCGAACTCTTCTATCTGTGGTATTCTGAAATTTCTCAGTGACATGCTTTGATTCATTCCTTATCCTAGACACATAATGTGCCCTTTCATTTTCAGAATTTGTACCTACCAGTCTGAGAGATTTTCTTAGGTTATTTTGTTTTTACCTAGAGTGACCAAACTTTCTGGAGACCCAGTGCAGGACACAATCTTGGCACACAAGGTGTACAACATGACATCTTGAGATACACACACATTGTAAAATGATTACCACAGTCAAGCTAATTAACATACACATTATTTCACGTAGTTTCTGCTGGGGATGGGTAAGAATATTTAAGTTCTTTTAGACTTGGTAGAGTGAATTTCTAGCTCTCCAGAAATGGTCATCCACTCCATCTACAGGTTCTTTGGGGTACACCAGTTATTTGTTATTCAGATCTCTTGTATCCATAAATTCATCAGATAGACTATTAATGTCTAAAGTGCCCACAAGTTTTAAATCCTCTAAAGTACATTAAGCATCATCCTAAGTTAAACTGTCTTTCTCTCAGAAAATAGTTGTAAAGCACAGAGGTGATTTAATCTTTGAAATTAAAGCTGGATTCCAAGTAAATTATACTTTTGGTAAATAGGTAAGAAAGTCCTGTTTAACTTTTCTGACCTTTTTTGGTGATGTTTTTTAGCTCCACAGCAGTCTTAATTCTTTTAAAATACATGAGTACTTTTCTTGTCACGTAAGTTTTTTTGCTGCTCTGCACAATTCCAGATAGCTCAGGGGCACTCGGTCCACTCTTTCCTTTTCTCTTGACTCCTTAGGTCCTCTTCAGAGGTCTTCGAGCAGTTTTAGGACAGCATGTCATTTCTAGTTCATGGCAATCCTTTTTTCTAATCTCTTTAGTTTGTTCTCAGATTGAAAAAGACTTTCTTTTTCATCCTACATTTGAAAAATACGATGTTACAGCAGACTAATATTGTCAATCTTTTCAACAGCGATAATCATCTTATAGACACATGTCTAAGGAGCTACCTCTAGTTCTGTATAAATACTTACTGGTTTTGCAAGAGTTAGAAAACTAAAAAGTGGACAAAAACTTTGATAATGAAAGTCCTAACATCACAGGTATAAGCAGATTATACCCATTTTTTGACTGCTATACAAAGTGTGCAGGACATTTAGCTGGTAAGACCTCTGATACGTGTATTGGCTGAACTGAATGTGTCAAAATTTACATTTGCACTGTCTACTTTGTACACATATGGTTGAGTAAAAGCTAGTTTTATTTGGGTAGGATATAAGCAATCTTTTGTTTTATATTTTTTGTGCTTTATTAAAGCTTTATAAAAGTCAAGATGTTTTGAAACTTCAGTTTTTAAATCGAAATATCTTAAGAGCTTGGAAGGATTTTTTTCTATCTCTGTGATTTGGCGCAGCACTTAATACACTGTCAAAAGCATGGCCATTGCTAAGGCCTGATAGAATCAAGTCTACACTAAAAGAGGTGAGACATCTGTTATCCGCATGTCCCCATTTGTTCACCTTTAGGACATTTTACTTGAGTTGTCTAACTAAGAAGTGGAACTCAGTTTCATAGAGATATTAGGGAAACAGTACATTAATGCATGCTCATTTGGGTGAGATTGCCAAGCTACTTCATGGTCTGCTGCTTTCCACTGGTCATTGGTGTCTTTTGTGGAGGCCAAACAGCAAAGCACTGCCAGTCTCATGGATGCTTTTCACATTCCCTTGTCAGACCTGCCCAGTTCCAAGGTCTTTCCTTCAAATGTTACACTGTGCTCTATTTTCATTATTTACCTTTAGTCCAGTTGTGTTTCTTCTTTTATTTGTCATTAAAATAACACATTTAGCTTTCATTTTCTCTGTCTGAATCATACTGGTGTTCTCTAATTATTTCTTTACCATAGCTCCTTTTCTTTATTACGGTTCAATATCCATTATTATCTCTCTGACATTTAACTATAGTGTTTTAATTTTTTCTGTTTTCAGTATTGTCTCTCAGTTATCCAGGTTTCCTGTTGTTTGCCTGTTGTTTGTTTGTCTTTCACAGCAGACCTTTCTCCTTCGTATCTGCTGATCCCTGACTAACCTTGCATAACCTAAAATGAAGGACTAAAATTCTCGTTGACGGCTCTGTGTACTTGCCTGGGATTTGTAACTTTAGGATGGGTGATTTGTGATCTGGAGGTCTTTGGGTCTCTGATCTTCTTCCTGGGAAATAGCCTTGGCCTCCTAGAAACCGAATAAGGAAACTGGCTGAGAAGATTCTAACATTCAGTGTGCATATTTTCACTGGAGCCTCTCCTTTCAGCTATGTGTGCTACCCCCACCTTCCCCTGGGGCTGGTATTCCCCAGCCTGGAATTTCTGCACAGAATCCAACTGCCCTCACTGATATTTTTAGCCAGCCTTCCTATTTAAATTAATTTTGGCCACAGATCAAGGTTGATTCCCTTCTTGGCATCCCCTTACAAACAAATATGTATATTTATATATTTATAACAGCAAGTAAATGATTCAGAACTCTAGGAAAGATTCAATAGTCAAAAAGAAAGTCTCTTGCATTTTTTTATTCAAGAGAACATTTAGAAATAATTAGAGACCCGTGATTTAGCACAGTGGCATAAGTGCCTACCTAGCAAGCCCAAAGTTGTGAGTTTGATCCCTGCTACCAAAAAAAAAAAAAAGAAAAAGAAAGAATTAGAGCATTTATGTTGTTTGGTAAGTCTTCCATTATTCAGTTTTCCTTTCTTTTGCTTAAAAAAATATTAAATAAGTGATTCTAGTGAAATATGCAAGCCACATGTATAATTTTAAAAATTTTAATGGCCATTTTAAAAAAGAAATGGGTGAAATTATATTTTACAAGTTATCATTAACTAATCAATAGAAAAAATATTACATTCTTTTTTCAATAACTAATTATTTCAATAACTAATCAATAGAAAAATTATTACATTCTTTTTTCCCTAATAAACTTTCAAGAGCTAATTGTTCTTCGAAACAGTGATTTTCTTTCTTTATGTTAATTTGTATAAATTTTCACTTTGAAATAAAATGTCCAGACCTTGGGATACCAGTCCTGTGTCATCCTTTTCCAAAGGAAGGACTGGGACACAGAATGTGGCCAGGAGGCCCCAATATGGGAATGCAAAATTTTCCCAGTGTTTTAAGATTTTTCAGTCCTCTCAGCCTAATTCTCTGCCTCTGGAGCTTGTAGTTTGCAGACCTTTCAATAGTCTTGAGGGAAAGTTGGTTGTCATTTTACCAACTCTCCACTTGGTGGCATTCGTTTCCTACCTCCATCCTTTCTCTTACTCCTTTCAAAAATACATTGAAAAGTATCATCCACCAATTTTCTTCTCTTGTTCTCGATATTTTCTGTGAATTACTACCTCTTCATTAGCAGAATGGTAGAACATGTAGACCATCTAACTATAGTTGACCAGAAATCTATCATTGTTGTGATTTTAGAAAGCTCCATGGATGACCCAGGCGCTAGCCTTAAAAGTCATGTTTTGGAATTACTAGACCTTGTAATCTCTCCAGCTCCCTGTTAGCCTAACTCTTTATTCTTCCAGGTATTCTGTCCTTGTCTCAAAAGATTAGGTTTCTCTCTGATTTATCTTGTTTTTCAAAATAATGACATCTTTGGATTCTACCTGCAAGTGAGCTCATGAAGTACTTGTCTTGCTGTGTCTTGCTTATTTCATATAGCATATGATCTCAAGTACCATCTATGTCTTGGCAAATGACAGGATGTTATTCTTTTGATGGCTGAATACTATTCCCTTGTGTATACATACTGCATTTTCTTTATCCGTTCATCAGTTGGTAGGTACTGTGGTGGTTTT
>RJWM01009850.1:0-11706 GCA_004363535.1 Dasyprocta punctata | reverse complement strand
TATCATAAAAGTTGACAGTTGTATGAGGGTTACTAAAGGCTGGGGAGGGTGGAATGGGAAAATTTAATTAATGAATTGCAAGTATCTGAGTCAGTGTATTTAAGTTACAGCTAGATGGGAATAAGAAGTTCTGGTGTGCTATTATGTGGTAAGGTGAAATTAAAATCTATTTCAAAAGGCTAGAAAAAAGATTTTGAAAGTCTTCACCACAAAGAAATATTAAGTGTTTAAGGACATAGATATGTTTAATCTGATGATTTTCTTTTTTTGAGACAAGGTTTCACTATATAGTTTAGACTGGCCTCAAACTCTACCCCACTGCCTCAGCCTCCTGAGTGCTGGGATTACAGATGTGTACCACCACACCCAGCTTAATCTGATTTAAACATTATGTAACGTGCACATGTATTAAAACATCACATAGTTCCCCTTTAATTTTTATGTCTTTATGTGTCAGTTAAAGTAAATTTAATTTTTAAAGGCTGGCATAAAATGTAAATGTAGGGGTATGTAAATCCCAAGCATATTTCTGAGTAAACTCTCACTAGAGACCATGCCTGTTAACAACTTGGATCAAGGCACAGAGGTTTACTTACCAGCACTCAGGAAGTCCCCTCGGCTCCCTCCCTAGCACGAGTCCTTCTCTCTCCATAGGGATTAACCTCTCTTCTGACCACTAAGTCCATGGATTCATTTCTCCTATTTTTAAACTTTATGTAAACTATCCTCACATGTATTATGGGCTCAGTGTACCTTTAAATTATTACACTTTTTCCCTTTGTTCTCTCTTATGGCATCTGTCCTTCCCAAACAAAGTTAGTTGTAGCTGTTCTCCTTTCCCTCCCAAAGATGTATGATGTCTCCCGTCAAATGTCTTACCTCTGTGTGAGACTGTCACCTTGCAGAGCAGGAAGTCGGCATGAGAAACCTCAGACCCTCCGGAGTGTATGCCTAAACTCTGCTCCCCGTCCCACCTCCTGTGAATGTGTTTCTCCAAGTTCTTGGTGACAAAGAGCAGCAGGATGCTGGGCTGTGTGCGGACACTCAGCATGAGGTCGCAGGCAGCACCTCCTGCTGGAATGGCTGCCAGCAGGGGCCCCAGTGCCTGGAGGCTAGGGCAGCCGGGCAGCTGGTGACGGCCGCCTTCCCTTGTCTCCTGCAGAGCTCTGCCCTCCGAATGCCAGATGCTCCTCTTTTCAGCAACCTTTGAAGACTCTGTTTTGCAGTTTGCTGAGCGAATCATTCCTGACCCTAATGTTATCAAGTTACGAAAAGAGGAGCTGACCCTGAACAACATCCGACAGTATTATGTGTTGTGTGAGAACAAAAATGACAAGTATCAAGCTCTGTGCAACATTTACGGTGGCATCACCATTGGCCAGGCCATTATCTTCTGCCAGGTAAACTTGCTAGATGTGTCTTCCTCATGCCCCGACAGGTGGAGGTCGGGAGACAGTAACATTAGTAAGTGCCATATAACCACACACCGGGCCCAGCACATGTTAGTTATATCTTCTGAGGAGCTCTGACTAGAGATGAGCTGTATTTTATGGGTGAAACTTAGAAAAGTTCACATCTTTAATACACTGCTGCCTAGAGGTCCTTATTAAAAGGACTGCTTGTAACACCTCCCATTTAGGTTGATAATCACTGTAGTTTTTACACATATTCTTTATCAGATTAAGTACACTGCATACTATTAATGTCTCCTTAAGTTTATTTTCATGTAAATTATTTTTTGCTTTCTGACATTTTCCCTGCTCGTGCGTTTTATTTTGTCACCTGCCACATGAACATACGAGGCTTCCCGAGCAGGAGCTTGTCTGCCTCGTTCACTTCCACACAGCTGCACTAGACTAGTGCCTTCCAGGAATGCGGACAGCACTGAAAACATATTTGTAACATGAAAGAAAGCTCAGCTCTGCCACGGGCCAGCCATGTAACCTTGGGCAAGTTATTTAACATTTTTTTAACTTTGAATTTTTTTTTGGGGGGGTTCATTTTAAAGTTTTTTGAAGGAGATTAGGCAGCTACTTCATTAAAGTGTTGTGAAAGCACATGCCTGGCACATCCAAAACCTCAGAGTATCTGTCCTTTCAATTATTACATTATGTGTCATTTTGTCATTGGAACACCGTGAGAGCTAGGCATTTCTTGGGTGAGAAGGCTGAAGCTTTTACTGAGAGGATGTGACCCTCAGAAGCACAAGCAGCAGGAGAATCCATGCCATGTCCTAAGGTCCCTCAAGGACCGAAGGTGTCATGGAGCCGGAACTCCTCTGCTCCCACGTCTTCCCCACCCGTGAGCATCACAAGCTCAGTTGCTCTGCTGTAACCGTGGGTGCTGTGGTGGGTTTTGTTTTTCACATAGACACGTCGAAATGCCAAGTGGTTGACTGTGGAGATGATGCAGGACGGCCACCAGGTGTCCTTGTTAAGCGGGGAGCTGACAGTGGAGCAGCGAGCCTCCATCATTCAGAGGTTTCGCGATGGGAAGGAGAAGGTGCTGATCACAACCAACGTTTGTGCTCGAGGTGTGTGTGTATTTCCAGTCAGGTGTTAAGGTATAACTTGCACGTGATGCTATTCACTCTTTAAGTGTACAGTTTGGTGAGTTTAGACCAGCATATATAGTCATTGACCATCACTAATCAAAATATAGAGCATCACCATCTCCCGTTTCCCTCAAGTTCCTCTGTCGTCAGGCTCCTCCTGTCACGTGGCCCTTGCACCAGCTGGACAGACATCAGATTCTGTCCATATAACTCATCTCTTCCAGAATACCATATAAATTAAGTCATTCATCGCAGAGCCTGTGCGTCTCACCTGCAGCATGCCTTTGAGTTCCATCAGTGTTGTAAGATGTATCGACAGCCCCTTTTCCTTATTACCAAGTAGTTTTTACTGATGGTTCATTCATTCCCCAGTTGGCCATTTGGACTGTTTCCAGTTTGAGGCTATTTTGGATACAGCGGTAATGAAAACTCGTGTGTAAATCTTTATGTAGAAATGTGTTTTCATTTCTCTTGGGTAAATACATAGGGGTGGGATTGCCAGGTCTTGTGGTAAGTATACGTTTAGCTTTATAAGAAACTGGAAAACCTTTCCACAGTGTGGCTGTACTATTTGTACTAGTGTGAGACAGTCGCAGTTGTTCTGTAACCTTGCCAGCAATTGACACTTACCTCTGTTAGTACTGATCTTAACTGTCCTAGAAACTACACAGTGATATCTCATTGTGATTTTAATTTGCATTTCTCTAATAACTAATGATGTTGAGCATCTCTGAGGTGTTTTTAGTTTTAAAGCTATTGACTACTAAGGAAAAGTTGTTTCTTTAAGAGAACAGCCCTCCTGCTTTCTCCTGTGTCATTGCCGAGACCCCACATACAGGCTGTTTCCTAGATCACTCTGAGTTCAGCAAATAGAACTGACAGCCTGCTGTGCTCATCGTGGGTGCTCAGCTCTGCCTTTGAGAAACACAGCCTGAAGAAGGATAAGAGCCCTGCTGCTCAGGAGCTCGCCATTTAGTCTCTCACCTCTCTAGATGCTGTATCTAACAGAACTTTCTGCAGCAATGGAAATGTTCTGTTCCGTGCTGTGGAGTTGGTATCCATTAGCCATATACAGCCCTTGAGCAACTAAACTGTAACTAGCATAACTAGAGAACTGAATTTCTAATTTTAATAGCTACATAGGGCTGATGATTGCCATGTTAGACAGCAGAGGTCCAGACCCTAGAGCATGAGTGTCCAATTTTTTGGCTTGCCTGGGCAGCATTGAATGAAGAGGGATTGGTCTTGGGCCACATATATAATATTAAAAAATTAAAAATAAAAGATATAATATAGTTAATGTATGTATACAAAACTTCCTTTTTATGTTTGAACTTATTATTTTATTAAATAATACAAGTACAAGTTTAATAATTAAATAAGACTTACACGTTTGCTTAGTAGCAATAGTTGCTTGTCTTCACAGTGACACACACACACGTACGCAGGTTAAAATACTGTCATCAGCACTCACCGTGTTTTACTTGCCAGCTCCCACAAGCACACTTAACATCTGCCACATGCAGGTTTCAATTCAACTGTGTATGGTGGACACAGAGAACGAATTTAGCCCTGCATGGCACCTGCCCCTGCGTAGTGTTCTGTCGTCACCTATGTAGTCCATACTCGAGCAACACTCAGCTGAGTCATGAAAAATATCACTGAAAATCATGATATTGTTACAAGTTTATGATCTTGTAGGGCCACATTCCTGGCCATCCAGGGCCACAGGCTGGACGCACCTGCCCTAGACAAAAGAGGGCATGGTGAGCTCTCTGATGGAGGTCAGTACAAAGATGACCAGAGTCATGACCCAAGCACCTTGTTAGCTGGGAGACAGAAGGCCCACAGGGTCTCAGAACTCTTCCTAGGTAACCTTAGAATTGAAAGGTTTTGAAGGAAGGGCATCAATGAGATACACTGGAGAGTAACCAGGATGGTTAAATCCAGAAAGAGTGCAACATCAGTCACTGGCAAGGATGTACAGCAACTGCGACTGTCACACAGCTGGGAGGAGTACAGAGTGGCCCAGCTACTGTGGAGGTTTCCCAGTTTCAGGTTGGAAGTTTCCAGGCTAAATAAACAACACTTGATGACTGAGTTGGGAGAGAATTTATAGTGTGCTTGGGAAATGGCTGGACCTTGTGACTGGTGTGTTGTATCTGTGAGGAGAGAAAGCAAGTGAGACTTTAGGTGGCTTGAGGTCTTGACTGGCTTGCATTTCATCCTGTATGACTTGGGTAGTAGCCCTGAGCTCAAGTTCTGAAACCTTGCTCTGGCAGCCTTCATGGGAAAGATTAGAAAAGTAGGAGAAGAGAGAGGGGAAACCAGTCTGTAAGAGTTCCTAACAGTTGAAGCAAGAGATTAAAAAAAAGATTTGAGGAGAAGAGTAGCCAGGGAATGGGAGTGGATTTGTAGTCCAGTGAGCAGAGTTGGAGGCTAAGGGCCCTACTTGGGAGTTTGTACAGCAGAGGCAGAGAGAGAGGGGGCTGCCTGTAGAGTAGCTGAGAGTACGTCCCCACATGCAGACATGCACCCCTGTGCACACACATGCTTTGTACAGATCGATGTTTACACTTGTTAAAGTTAGCCTCTATTCACACTTAGCCATTACAGTGTGAAAGCTAACAGCTGGCCAAAATACTTATTTCAATTATGCAAAGCCAGGGTGAATTGTCTCTGTTAACGAGAAGTCCTTCAGCACATGTGGTTCTTGAGTGACTGTGTCTTAAAGAAAATATCACAACCCTACCTGTCTTTGCTTCACTAGGGATTGATGTGAAGCAGGTCACTATTGTTGTGAACTTCGATCTTCCAATAAACCAAGTACAAGAGCCTGACTATGAGACCTACCTCCACCGCATTGGGCGGACGGGACGCTTTGGGAAGAAAGGCCTCGCCTTCAACATGATTGAAGTTAATAAACTGCCCCTGCTTATGCAAATCCAGGACCATTTTAGTAAGTAGCACTACTTTCTCAGTAGCAGCCAGTGAGCAGTGCCGTGGAGTGTGAGTCCAGAGACTTAGGGCCGTGTGGAGGCAAAAGCTGTGAGTGGGAGGCTTCTCATCCATAGGACCAGATTGCTCACATGAAACCTGATCAGATCATTCTTACAAGAGAGTTAAAGAGCAACTTCAAGATCAGTGGAATTTACATGAGCTCATTCTGGAATCTGGATCAGATTTGCACGTCCTATAAAAATGTACCCTAAGGAAAGTAATAATGTCCTTTCAGATTATATTCTGTGCCCAGCCTCTTTAGTTCACATCTTTCCCCCCTCCTTTTGCTCCACTCTCCCCACTAGGATAGTCCTGAATTCTTAGTTCTGCGACCCCTCCTGTAGTGCACCTTCCACACCCCCCACCACCTAAACGAGGTGGGCTGTGCCCATCTGCTGGGGCCCTGCCCGTCTGCTGGGGCTCCGGCCTGGCACAGTGCTCTGCTGGAGTCCTGAGGACACTGCTCCTGAGATCACCCTCCACCCCGGAGCACAGGGAGCCGGTGGGGAGCGGGACGTGTGTGCGGAACATTCGTTGCTGCCTTGCAGGACCTAGGTGCGCAGATGTCTGGAGCATAATTTTTAAAGGTTTGCAGACTGATTGTTGTTCCTGTGTCAGGCTAACTAGAGAGTCTGGGAAAGGATGAGCCATTAGGAATACTGTGGCTGCCGGGAGTTCGGCTCAGCAGCTTACGCGCCTGTCAGGTAGGCGCGAGGTTGTGAGTTCAATCCCCGGTGCCGTGTAAAAAAAAAAAAAAAAAGTGGAATACTGTGGCTAGGGTGAGCCCTGCAAACCTGGTCTTGGGAAGTGACTACAATTGAGAAGCCTTAGACTCCCAGGTTCTTGTCACTGTCTCTGTGGCCTTTCTCTGCCCCAAGACCTCTGAATGTGTGTATCCCATGGTCTGGCGCATTTGCTCCTGTTTTGGTCAGTGTTGGTTGTTTTGTTCCCACGTTTTCCTCATATTCCTGTCTCAAGGCCTTCTATGCAGGGTGTCACAGGAACATAGAGGTTCAAAGAGGTCACTGTCTTCAAAAAATTCTGAGGTGGCTGGAAATGAACTTTCCTTTAGGTTCTGAGATGAGACTGGTTCCTTTTCTCTTTTGTCTCCTTAGACAGCAGTATTAAGCATCTTGATCCTGAAGACATGGATGAGATTGAAAAGATTGAATACTGAAGAAAGAACTTTATTGTTTATGAGATATCCTACTTTGCGTGAGAATGTTCCAGTAGGTTTTGAAGATAATTTTTTATGTTGAGGTTCTTTCAGTGTGAAACTTTCATGGGTGGCAAAAGAAATGTCATGGTATGTTTAGTTTTAAGACCTGAGGTCTTTCTGACACCATATTAATGTAAAGCACGTGATCCTTTTGAATAAAAAAAAAAAATGACCATTTCTTAGTCTAATTTTGTGTAATCTGAGCAGAGCCCGGCTCTCATGAGCCAGGGCCACAAGATGGCAGTAGAACAACACTGGTTTCCGAATTTGAGCTGGTGGGATAAATCAAAAAGCCATGCATTTCCAGCGGCCTTTGTTAGCCATTGATGCCACTCAGCCTGTTGGTGGATGTACACATTCTGAGGTGAAAGTACAGAGCAAACATTTGAAAAGCGAAACATTTGGAGGACAGAGTGTTTTGCTTTTGTTTATACTTCTTGTGACATCTAGGATTTCAGACTAGCTTCCTGTTTCGCTTCTTCTGTCTTCAAATTAGAGTCACTTCTTTCATAATTTCTGAAAATGTGGCTCTATTCTCGGTATTTCTTAAAGATAGGCAGTGAGGAATTTAAAGACAAGTCCACACACCCTGTTAGAGAAGTAATATCCCAGGGAGCCAAAAGGTTTTGCTTTTAAGAATCAATGGCATATCTGGGAAGTTTAGATACTTTCCTGCAAGCCTCATTGAGATACTTTTTATTTCTCACATTCGCTGCTCAAAAGTGAAGCCATGACCTTGAGAAATGGAATGAAGGGCTAGTCTCCTGCACAGCTGGAGCAACCAGAGCCCAGGCACAAGCGCCACCACAGCCCTCTGGTGCCAGCAGCAGCTTCAGTGAATGCTTTTGTCACCGTGGTGTGGACAGTGGCTTTTGACTTACCTGTTTTGATATTCACCTTGTGTAGCACCCTGTCCATATTTTATCCCTAAGTACAGGGCTTAGAAATACACGAAAATCCCTAGGCTTCCTCACTGAACATCAGTTATCTATTGTGCACCTTTATGCTAAATGCTAGAAATGAGGAGAGGAGTAAGATATAACAGATATCCCAGAAGTCCAAGTTTAATGACAGAGACTCAGAATAAACCATGATTAGATCGTCCTACAGGACAGGCCTCCAGGTTGCTACTGCTACATGAGACTGGGGTGGGGGTTGCCCTGTGGCCAGTTTCCAGAGGAGAGGACACTTAGGGCCTCCTATGGAAGGACAGGATAATCAATAGGCGCTTCCCAGTATGCCTTGAGTACCACCTAGCAATCCCCTAACACGGGTCCTCTGAGGCAGTGTTCCAGAACCAGCCTATGAGCAGCATTACTGGACCTCCTGGGGGAAACTCTGGGTTCCCTGCCCCATGCACACACAACCAGAATCTCGGAGGGTAGAGCGCAAAAATACATCCTTACATGGGAGCCGAAACCAGAAGTGGACTACTAGACCACTCTAGTCTTCCTCCCACTATATCCCTTCCCCCCTCTGGGCAGAAGCTGATGGTCAGCCTTGCTGTCCATTCAGCATTCACCCTGACAAGTGTTCAGCATATAACGGCTCTCATTGAATATGTGTTCTCATTGAGTAAATAATTTTCTTTTTTGCCATTTCCTCATTCACTAACACTTTTTCCTTGATGTTTTCCATCCTACTTTTAAACCCAAATAATATGACACAGGATGGTCATTGGGCATGAAAAGCATAACAGGATATGCTTTCCTCCACACTCTGCCTAGCCTTGGGGTAGCCTAAATAAAACTTTACTGCTTGCTTGCCAGTTCAGATCTCTGATAAAGTCTCCACCAGTTAGCCTCATGAACACCTTCAGTGATCCCCATCTGACAACTGTTCCCACAGAGCCTGCGAGCAGGAGGCATTCTTCTGCCTTCCCCTTTGCCCCTCTCCTCGCGTCCCTTTGTCTGGCCACCTAGGAAGCAGCTCGGCCATCCTGTTTTCTGCATGTCCACAGCTGTTTGAACACTCACTGTCCAGTTCGGTGAGTCAACAATCCAAAGCCTGTTTGGCACGATGCAGCTCCTTGCTCAGAACTGTAAGCAGTTTTCATGTCTTCACACATGCCCTGCTCAAGGTCATCACTCTCAATGCCTGCCGAAGGAAGAAGAAAATGGACAGGTCAGAAGAAACCGAACGACTTCAGTGCATCTATTAGCTGGCTTAATCAGCTGTGTATTACTTGGCACCAAATACTAAAGTAAATCCATTAGGTTTATCTTGGCCAGCTTACTCCTGTTAGCATACTGAAATTCATAATCATGTGGAGCAGGACTGTGATTTGCAGTGGGAGTTGTGAGTGATCGCCTAGCCTGGGGTAGGTCTGCTGTGACGTTAGGTGCTGGACGTGAGGCAGCTCTTACTAATAGGAAAGGTAAATGAGCTGGTCCTCATCTGTTAGCATGTCTGACCGCTCCTCAAGAGACATGATTGTGTATGGAGAAAGTGTTGATCCTCCTTAGCAAAGTTTGGTCACTGTGAAAGCCACTGGCTGTCTCTGCACATAGGATCAACAGTGGAAAATCTTATTCGAGGATTGCTGGGGGCGGGGGGTACCTTTCCAGAGGGAAGTGGTTGTGTCAAGCCTTGGTGTGGCTGTTGGTCCTCTTGCTTCAAGTAGGAAACTTCATCTAAAAGGAACCCAAGCAGAGACTACCCAGCAGTTAGAGGGGAAATAGAAACAAGAGTCCAGATCAAGGGCTCTCAGGCTGGGCCTGCACTTCCCCATGTGAACCGGGAGGCCTTGCCCCGTTCTCCCTCCTGTTCTCAAACAGCCATGCATGCCCAACTTATGAGGAGAGCCTTCAGGAACCAGGCATCCAATACCAACTTGTTTCACCAAGAGTAGCAGAAGGGTCCAGATTCTCCTCTAACTCGTCACTCCAACCCTGAGCCACTGCCAGGCAATAGTCAAGTGTATCAAGATCCTCATGTCATTTAACCTACAAACTGTCTTCATATCGCATCTGCTTTGAGAAAGGCCAACTTTCTGCCCTAGAAAGACATTTTCTGTATGTTTTTAGACCATGACTGAGAGAAGAATATGACCCTTCCTGCTTTGAATTTAAACCTCTAGACTGTAGTGAATGAAATACAGGGAGCACACCGGCATGAGCTGATTCTTGATAGAGAAGTGGGTGTGTCTGGTCAGCACATGGACAGTTCTGGTGGCCGGGGCTAGAACGCCCCAGCCCTACTTTGCCCCTGCATCAGCCTCCCACTCCTGTCAAGGTAAGAAACAACCAGAGGCTCAAACAGAACAAATATGGAGCTCTGAAAAGAGGCGCTTTTCCTCTTATATTCAGTGAAAATTTTTTAACAAGAATCCAAAATCTTTAGAGAGAAATATGACAACTGTCAGTAGCACTTTTCTTAGGGAATTCATCCTTGCCCATATTTTTTTCATAATAATAGAATAATCATGAGTTTCTATATTCCAGTTTCTGGAATTCATTTTTCATGAATGGGAATATCTTTATATTTTGAGCTTAATATTTTTTTCACTGCTAGAAGAAATGATAACAGTATCACTCCAGTCCCTAGATTCGGGATTCAGGGCTTGAAGTCTCAGCTGGAAAGAAGTGATTGATGCAGCCCGGCCGTGTGTGAAGCTCACAGGTATGCTCGTGTAGAACGGACTCCAGCCTGCTTTAGAGCAAGCCCCCCATCAGTCAGACAGTGGACGGTTACGTGTTTGGGGCACTGTACTTCTGGATCTTGAATTACTGTGAGTTTGGAATAAAATAATTTCTGATGCCATGTTTCCATATTCTAAAATACCATGTTTCCAATGAGCCCACACAGCCTAGCTCCCCACAGGGAAGAATGAGAGCCATCAAAGCTTTCCACAGAAGATTGTTTTCCACAGATGAAAATAAATGGGGGGGGAAGAAATGGGGAGATTAGCTTCTAACCACACCCTATATTAACTTCCAGATTCACAGGTCCCATGTGACCATCTCTTTTATACTGTCACCAGTTTATGAAGAATGTGGACTGTTTTTAATTTAATATTTATATTATAAAAGCAATAAAACAGCAAGCAAAAGTAGTACAACAGTTATCAAAAATTTCATTACTTAGCTGGGTATGGTGATGCATATCTGTAATCCCAGTACTGGAGAGGCTGAGGCAGGAGAATCACAGAGAGTTTGAGGCCAGCCTAGGCTACCTAGTGAATTCAAGGCCAGCTTGCACTACAAAGTGAGACCCTATGTCAAACAAACAAAAAAATCTCATTACTTAATCATTACAATTTTTGCCTTGATATAGCCCTTTTCATCTTAACATGAAAATATTTCAAAATAATGCATTATATTACTATATCCTTTTACTTAAAATCTTCGGGTTGATGCTGTTAACCTTTGGGATTACCATTCTAACATGATAACTGACTGGATCACCTAACTAGTGAATATGTGTGTAAATATTTTGCTCAGCACAAATATGTGGTGTCCCATTTCCCAGCATTACTATATAATGATCCACGAAGCTGCAGGCAATACTTTTTTCCATTGTTCCGAATTATTTCTCAGGATTTGAGATGTTTAATTTTAATATCAGCTCAAAATATAGAAACATTTTTATGGCTTTTGAAGGACAGTACCAGACGTCATCCAGGACTGGTAGCTAACCCAGGAGATATTCCTCACTAGTTTTTCCTCACTTTGTCTGGGAGGGATAGTTTCATTTTTTTTTTCAATTTTTTTTTAATTTTATTTAAAAGAAAACAGACACAGAAGATAGAAACAAAAAGCATGAAAGACAAACAACAACAACGACAGATCTGATACAATTACACTGTAGGTTTACACTCTGAGGTGGTTGAAGTTTGACAGTAGTTACAATATTACATATCGTTACCTTCATAGGGGTTGATCATATTGACAGACATAGACACGCAAGGTTTATCAATTCAGGAATATTAATT